>PNEQ01120942.1:0-41005 GCA_003012365.1 Medauroidea extradentata
TCCTTTGTTTGATGTTTTGCCTTTTTTTCGATGTTCTACCCATATTTCGAACTATACAAACACACTTTCAATAACTTACTGTTTTGTATAACATCAAAGAGAACAACCATAGAACCACAGAATAAATAAGTACCTATTTTTTATTCTGCGATAGAACCATAGAGTAAACAAGTCAGCTGATTTACTTCTTCTTCTTCTTCTTTTCCAGAATGTTATTGCTCTGATTACGACATTAGTAGACAGTAATCAGTTTCATAAACGTGAAAATAGCTTGGTTCATAAGAATATAGGTCTAACTTGTGAACATTGTTGAATAAATTCAATTTACTTGTGAAATGCCTACTTTGGCATTTTGTAGGGGTGTAAAAAAATAATAAATTTGACTTTTACAATGTGAAGAAATTGTTTTTTTATATAATTTCCTTATTTATTACATTCCATATAACTACAAAAAAAATATTTTTAAAAAATGAAAAATTTACAAATTTTACATTATTTTCATTAGCGAATCCCCTTAAAGCAGGTTGGTCACTCAAACTTGCAACTTTGAATTATTGTACAGATGCATTTTACCCAGCAGACCACTGCATTGTTTGCCTATGAGTAGAGGTACGTCAATTTCGCAAATACATTCCAGGTCAGGTTCAACGCCAAAAATATATACTTCATAATCATGTGTGTGATTAGCTGGCGGCTGTCACGAAACGCATTTGATTACTGCAAGCCAGTAGCAAATAAGGAAATTATTCATAGAGCTATCGCTTGTAATGTTGTAAGCCAATGAATAATCGACTGTATCCAGAGCGTGTACAGGACTGAGCATTCTAGGCTACTGCCAGATGAATCCGCGAAATTGATGTACCCTCTACCTATCTACCTATGAGCGAAGTTGGACGACTATACAACAATTTCGAGTCTAGCATGGTGGTAAGAAATAACGCGTATTTTGCATGCCTCTACTGATTGGTCGAATCAGTAATATAAGTACCTCAAGTCCTTAAGTAAAGCTGTTATTCTCAAGCACTCCCTCTATAATAATGATGTGGCACCAAACATGTGCTCAAGAAACAGGCGTTCAGGAAGTGTCCTCATAAATGAAGCTGTAACCACCAATTTTATTGTCAGTACACGTAACTTCATGCAGGTAACCACAATGGCCACTTTGAAACAAACCAATTTTTTCCCCCAATTTTACATGCACCAATCCCCTTAAGGGTGTTCAAGAGGGGAAAATAATAATTTTATATTTGTATGAAACAGTGTTAGTTTTGTACCGTTACTTTGGAGTACATTTTCCATTTCCAAAAAAATAAAAAAATAAATAAATAAATCCTCAGCCAGTTTTCCCATAGTGGCATTTCAAAGTAAAATTTGCGTGTTTTTGGTTCATACACCCCCCGAAAACCAATCAAACTAATGTAACGAAATAATACGCAGTAAAATTACCTGTCACGGGCTAGGGTTTTCAGTATATAAATAATCCAAATTTCAGAAATTTTTAAAAAATCCAAAACATTGTTTGAATTTTTAAAAAATGTCTGAAATTTGTATTTTTTTTAAAGTTCAGAATTTTTTTTTAATACAAAAATATTTTGTATCGGATTTTTTTTTTTTTTTGTACTTAAAACCCTAGCCCGTGACATGTACTTTTACTGGGAATTTTTTTCGTTTCATTATGTTGATTGGTTTTCGTGGGATGTATGAACTAAAAACACGCACATTTTGACTTCGAAATGCCATTATGGGAAATCTGGCCGAGCTAATTTTTTTTTTGAAAGAGGAAAACGTACTTCCAAATTACACCTACACAACTATCACTATTTCACCCAAACATTAAATTATGATTTTTTCTCTCTTGAACAACCTTAAAGAAGAAAGACAGAATATAAAGTAAACAATTTTTGCAACCACATTTGACCAGGCTTACGGCTGTGTCTGTAACGTCCAACTTCTCATTAAATGATTTGAGGCCAAAATTATAATTTTGTCATGACGTTGGTACATCCGACTGGGATTTCCGTAGTGAAGAGATGCTTAGGTTTATCGAGTGCCCTGCATATTAGGACACTTGCTCTAGCCAGAAAAGCAGAATTTGGTGCCCAATTAACTGAACCTTCCATTTAATTATTTAGAAATAATTTAATTACGTTGTAACTGCTGGCTTTGTTGGTTGAACGGCAACAACGTATACTTCTCTGCCGTCACTGTGATCGGACAGCTGTTGTTTTTACACATACGACGACTTCAAACCAGTAACAAATGAGGAAATAACTCGTGGTGAAATCACGTGGTATCCGCATGCACGGCTGGAAATGAACAATCGACAATGCCCAGTTTGTGTATAGGACTGAGAAGTCTATGCTGTTACCATAGATGAATACGCGAAATAATCGTGCCTCTAGATAGCCGAACTAAATAACTTGCATTGGCAACAAGAAAGGCTTGGGGCAACTTAAAATATACAGCACAGACAATTGCTGTGGCGGAGACCAACCAGACTACACACAAGTTTGCATGACAGTAATGAGGACTATACAGACGTTAAGACTGGACGTAACAACGAAGACACACGGAAAAACTGAACAGTTTGTCTGAAAACGGCAGCAGCCTGTGTTCCGAAGAAAATATTATGCATTTATAAGCCTAATAATACTACTCGCAGTTACTGAATCCGGCAGCAGGAGTACACAATCTACAGTCCTCGTAATGTGTAAATATTTAAATAACCTCATCGTGTTTTAGTAAAAATAAATATAATTTGAAAACAGCATATTGTTGTATTTATTAGGACTTGTCTATCATTCGTGGAAAAAAAAAAAATTATGTGACCGTCCTTGAGTCCTTGTCTCCCGGAGGCAATTAGAGCAAATACGACGTGCCTCTTTTAAGTCGTCGCTGGCGGCGAGGGTTGATCGCTGTCGTAGTTAAAACAAGAGCCTGCGGGTGCCAGTGTTGTGACATCGTTTGGCAAGGGGAAAGGAGGGGCAGTCTTCGTCAATGTAGCCGTGTTCGCCGCAGTTACAACATCGTCTGTGTCTGCCAGAGACGAACATGATGTTTCCCAGCGGGCAGTAGAGAGTCGACCAGTCTACTCCTTTGTCGCAACTCGCCACTACGAGGGGCGGGCAAGGTCGCGCACACAAGGCGACGGTATCAGGACAATATTGGCCTACTCCCTGGCAGGTACCATTGCTAAGACTTCGTCAAGAAAACTAATTACTGAGCTCTGTACAAACTATTTATTTTTGTGTGTGAACGAAGAGCCAGCGGAGTTACAAGATCTCTTTATAGAAGCATTGGACTTTACGATTATATGTAAATATTTTTACTTTGTTATAGCTTATAATTATTAGATTTTTTACTAAAGAGCAGGAGATAGTTTTTATATTAAATTTTAAAATATTTTTTACGGTTATTAATTACGATTCACTTGTTCATGTATAGGAAGCTGCAAAATTGTAGGTCAATATTTTGGAGGCATAATCCTGTCATTTAGAGGAACAAAAATATTATATGAACATAGATCTGAAAACGCATCGTTACTGATCTACTGGTATCATGACTTTCATACTAAGTTATGTTTATTATCGAATAGTCCATTAGCTATGAACAAGAAATATCGTTTTGTAGAACCTAGTGAAACTACAGAGAAGAAGAAGAAGAAAAAGAAGTGGAATAAATCTAAGATATGAACAATGAATTTTTTGTTTGATTCACACTGACTTGTCTAGAAAATAAAATACGAAGTGGAGGAAGTTACAAAACGTTATTTTCTGAATTATATAACTGTTACAGTACTGGACTACTACCAATTAGTGTTTGACTCTCATTGCCTAATTAATAATCCATTATTTGTAAACATATAATATACTGAGCAAGTTTCATAAATTTGTTATGCGAAGCATACAAGTTGTGAACTGAAACGACTATTCGCACGTACAAATTTATCATCATAAATTAACCAAGAAGGAAATTCACGTAGACATCGATTTACATGTTCACTTACTTTGCTAATCGGTGTTATATTTATGAAAAGAATAAACGGGTGCTTCCCTACTTCATAAAATGAAAAATGGCTTGTGTGACAGGAAAAGTTCACTTACACTTGCCCTTCTAGACTATAGGCCTACATTTATAGTCAGCTTAAGGGAAGGTGATATCATTGTGACAGAGGCTCAATACTATAGTATAATCCATAACACTTGCTAAAGTATGAAACTTTGATTCGAGAGAGCACAAGAAAATTTATCTAATTCTAAAGTATTAGTCTTTGGCATTGAATGGGCACAGTAAGTACCATACATTGCAAATTGAATCTTAGAGAGTGAAGTGATAACAGTTATTGTAACAGTAGTAACACACAATTAGTACGAAAAACACATGAATAATCATAATCTATAACACAAATAATACCAAAAGTATCTGATATCAGTAAAGGCCGTGATATGCAGTTTATGGAGGTTTGTAAAAAATTGTGTCCCTTGTTTTCAAAACCGTAAGTTTGTCACCTACATCGAACTGCTCGCTTAAATGACTTTTTCAGATGCAATACTCTACCTTTTCCTCCATCATTATCAGAAATGGGTAGTTTGAGGAACACAAAAAGTCGGACTTTCTGCAACGCTTCAACGATTTGCAGACTATCCCAATGAAATGCGAAAAGCAACGTTCTGCATTTGATGAACCGTTAGACTTTGAAGGTTATAAGTACGTTTTTAAGTGGTGTTATTCATGAAAAGGGTGATGTCAAACGATTTGATGTAATCTGGTATGAATACCGTGTAAATAGTTCAAATACAGATGCTCGAATATCAGACATTTCAGGCATAACACGGTGTTTTAGTAACACGCCCATTCCAAACAAAAAAAAAAAAAAAAAAAAAAAAAAAAAAAAAAAAAAAAAAAAAAAAAAAAAAAAAAAAAAAAAAAAAAATACAAACAATGACAACGAATGTATGTTATTTGATATATTGACAAACAATGATAAAACTCGATTTAGTTTAATTAAACGGACGTGAGATGCTATAGAGCTCAGAGTAGCCATGTAGAATCGTGACCTTGCAGTCAAAGAAACAGACACAAGGATTCTGATTACTATAAAGATAAAATACAACATGGGTACAAGTCAATTATAATTTACACAGTGTACACTGATGTGGCTTTTATAAGTGTCATTTATCAGTTGCCTCAGGGTCGTATTAATAGTCGCTACTCACGCCTAGTTTTGAGATCGCATCAGGTGATGCAGTCTTGAGATGATGAGTTCCTAGTCTTGAGATACAAGCTATTTAATAGACAGTTCTCCAGATGTAGTTAGCTGATATAAGTATGAAAACTCCCTTCTCAAGTGATGCGAGATTCTGAGATGCGATTTTTCGAAATGCCAAATGCCTAGTTTTATGCTATGTGAGTTGGTACTAAAAGTAACCAAAATATGTCAGTTTTAATTTTTCAGGTATTTTTGTGAAAACACTTTTGATAGGCATTTATTGAATGTTTGTTTGTGTACGACGAGGCCAATGGACTAAAACACAATTAATATTACCACATACAAATTTTTATTTTTTGGTGTACAGTCACGAGTTGAGTGTTGCGTTTGCTGAAAGACTGCGAATTATAATATATATTTTGTTGCAGCGGCAGATAAAGTGTTCAATTTATATGAATCAACCGTACAGCTATTAACTTACCATGTGAGGCATGATTACTACGTTTCATTATCGTTTTAAAAACGAATTGGGCATTGAATCTTCAATTAGTAGCCTATACAATACCGATCTACGTGCAAACTTTAGATCCGACAGAAATCTATTTCAGTTCTCTGGACAAATTTGTGTGTGGTTGTGGTAATGTTGATACAATTGGAATTTATGTTGGCTGACATGAAAAAAATGGATTCATACATCATCTCTTTATTTTTCTTTGCCTCCACGTAAAGAAAATTGCTTAAGTAAATGAATTGGATACAAAAAAATTATTGTTCTTCATGATCATATGACAAATTTTGATCAGTCTTTCATTTGTATGTATTTGTTTACTTTCGATTCGTTTTCTATAAATACGATCCGCGTTTCCATGGAATTTTGCGTCCGACTCAATCCGATAACGAACTTGAGACTCAAATCTATTTGAATACTGTTTACATAAGCGTTTTCAAAACGGTAAGTGTTTTCAAGCCGGTTTCAAAATTACATGGAAACGTAGTATATGTTGCTGAGTATGGGTTAGGCGTACGGCGAATTGGTGTATTTCAAATGTATCGGAATTTTTTTTATTGCATAGTTAAATATTTCTGGCCTACATTTTGTTTTTTATCGTCAAACATTTCTGACAATTGTTGTATTATTTACTATAACACTTATGTATCATAGAGGTAAGCATTTATTGGTAGGGTTATTTAATTCAACGCCATAATAATATTAATCCTTCTTGCTCGGTAATATTTGTTTCCAAATAGTTTCTTTCCAAGTGTTACGCTCATTTACAAGTTTGAGGTTCCTGAAATTGTTTCGCTGTATAATAATAGCATTAATAATGCTGTTTTACTCGCAACTGGGCAATCGTTAATAGCATCGCCGTTTTAACTGATATGGTTATCGTGTTGTGTTCATTCTGGTATGTGACGCGACTTGGGGTGGCAGGGAGTCGGTTAGAAGTTGTATATAGCAGGAAAGGATGCGGAGAAAACCCTATAGGTGCCAGTTTCGCTAATGTAATGATCTAGGCGAAACTCGAGCAGAGAGTCTTTTACGTCAGAGCGTGCGGTCGAAGGCCATGTGGCTACCCCTGCAGCGTCGCAGACTGGCGAGGCGAGGTCACACGTTGCGCCCCTGTTCTGGCCAGGGCACGGTCGTAGAAGAACAGGTCTGAACACTCGTCTATCTAACAATGTATTTTGCTTGACCCCCTTGTTGTTTGGATGCAGTTCGTCAAGTTACCGAGAATGCCGTACTTTTTGGCTCTGTTTTCCGGGCGGTCGGACACAAACTCCGTCCATTTTTTTTTCATTGTTAAATTTATAAAGTAAATGAAGATTGCTGGAGTCTTTTCTTAAATTTGTGAGCGAAGAAAGTATTTCATAAATTGATAAAAAAAATACGTTTTGATAAATTGTGGAAGTGGGCGGAGTTTAGTCCGACCGCCCTAACATCAGCGCCAATAAAACACAATATTCTCGGTAACTTGGTGAACTACAGCCAAACAACAAGGGGGTCAAGTTTCCAGGCGAGTGTCCAGACTTGTTCTTCTACGGCCGTGGGCCAGGGCAACGCCCGGAACACACTGTCAGCACTGTACATGAAGCGGCCGTGGTATGTCAAATACAAGGGTACACCTGTTTGACGCACTTCTTTTCGACTAATTCACATAAAATTGTTGTGTGGATAAGTGTAGGAAGAGGCTCTTTATCGAGAGAGAGTGGGAAAAAGAGAGAGTGAAAGATTTCGGTCAGCGCTTAACATCGTGGTGAGGGGTAACATGAAGTGAGTATGGAGCAACACAAGAATGAAAGGGCGGGGGAAACGGGAGACCCCCGAGAAAACCCGCCGACAAACGGCATCGTCCGGCACGATTTCCACATGCAAAAATCCAGGGACCGACCCCGCCGGGAATCGAACCCGGATCGCCTTGTTGGGAGGCGAATGGTCTGACATTTGGCCACCGCGGCCCCACTCTTTACCTATAAACAACTATACATATATTACTACGGACATCTCTTCCAGAAGCATTATCAGCGTTCTAAGAAGCGCTGTGCTACTCCAGTAAGAATATTAATACAAACCGCAGCAAATGTAAATAATATTGCTTTACTGATAATTGCTGCGCAAGTTCAATAACTTACAAAACACAAAATTTTAATTATTACTATAGCATAAAGTGATAGCACAGGGATTTTTTAAGCCACGCAACTGAATTACGCAAGTATAGGCCTACAAACGTTCAACATACGTGTGTATTCTTAATTAAACATTATGAATTAAATTAAAATATATTTGTTGCCAAGTTAACATGTAATATATAACTGAACCGTAAAGGAGAAATGGCCATTACTTAGAAATAAAAAAAAAGACTAGTGAAGTTTTATGAACATTAAAAAACGTAAAATTCGTCTACTGCCGTAGGAACTTTGTGCAATCTGTTAAAAACTATATTGCGATGATAAACATTTGATATATATAATATATACTCCTGTAAGATATTATTTTGGAATTTATGATATGTTCTATATTTATAAAAACGGTAGGTCTAATTAATTAAACTCGAAAACATGATATAGATATTCATTAAAAAGAATTTATGGTTTCATAAAATATACGTAATAATTACAATATTAAGGCCATGATGTCTTGTTCCTAATTTTTTTTAGCGCTATTAATTTAGCAGGGTTAAAGGGCAGGGTCTATAACAATTTTCATAGTCATATTTTTATTTTTATATGTGTAAATTTTTTTTTAAATATTTTAGACTTAAATGTGACTCAATTTTGGTTCAATGACAATTTTATCTCTCATGGTTTTTGCGTAATGACTAGTAGCTGTTAAAATTCGAATGTAACGGTTTTATGTACGACAATAAAATCAACTGACATACCGAAATAAAAAAAATCACAGTGAATATTTATGTTGCAGTCTACAAGTTCTCCTATACAAAATAAAAAAATAGAATATTTTTGTATTTAAATAAAAATGCTAAATTTTTAAATAAAAATTAAAAAAAAAAAATAAAAAATTGTAAATACAAAAATTTTATTTTGTGGTTTTATATAAAATACCTTGTAGCCTACAATCCACTGTGATACTATTTTTTTTCTTTTGGTATGTCAGTTGGTTTAGAGTCGTACATAAAACTGTAACATGCAAATTTTAACATTTACGAGTCATTATGCAAAAACAATGCGAGATAAATAATTTCATTAAAGAAAAATTTATTTACAGTTTATGTCTAAAATAATAAATAAACATCTGGTATGAAAATAAAAATATGACGATGAAAATTGCTGTAGACCGTGCCCTTAGCCATGTTTTACAATATTTTGGTTTATACTTTAAAGGGCCTCAATTCCAAAAAGGCAACCATACTCGTCGTGTTCTACCTAAAAAAAATAATTCACTCATGTATGCTGATAAACATGTGACAGTTTCATTTTTACTCCAGCAATGCCCAATTGTTACGGGAAAATCACTTTATCCGCCATGCCACGTAATGTTTTACGTCTCATCGACAGATAGAGAACTGGTAACCAAACCAGTGGCTAAGAGAATAACGGACAGGAAGAGAAGCGGCCATGGTATGAAGGAAGAAAGAATCACAGCATAAGTGATTTCGAAAAACCAGGGAAAACTGAAATCATGATTGCTGGAGGGAGAATCAAAGCCAGGTTCTCCCGAAAAAGAGTCTACTTGGTTCACCACCGCTAAACAGTTCATATTATGCTACGGAGTAATTTTCTAGTGAACTGCTACAATAATGTAAGCCTGTGTGAGTACTATGACAAAAAAAAATAGTAATAGCCGTTACCACTGATCTTTCTGAATTTTACTTAGCTTTTTCTCATTCGGCATTTGGCAAGATTTATATGAAAATATTTTAATAGGTCCTTAGCTTACTACTTTACCTTTTATTAGGCACATTGTATCACAAATATTAAATGATACTAACGATATAATAAGGCTGACTTACAATTTAATATAATAATTATCTCTCACAAAGTAATAAATACTAAATCGTAAAATCTAATGTTTCTATTAAGAGACATTGCCAAAAATTTTCTTATCCTTAGTTAATTGTAAGAAAATAAATAATTTTGAGAAAAGGAGTAACATAGCATCAAAAAGATGATAAGTAACAGGAACTAAGTAATCCCTGGAAAGAGTTACTAAAATTGTCATTACCGTGTATATCATTTTAAATTTAAAAATGTAATGGTAGAAATCATTATACTAGGCATAAACATTGACACACAGAACCAGTAAGACCTTCACGTTAGGTAAGTACAATTAACTATCTAAACATATAAAACTAAAATTAATCAAGAAAATTTTAAAAAAGATACTAAAATCCTACCACATCTCAAGAATATAACTGCAGATTATTACACTTACTGAAATGTTAAAGTTAAATTTGTCATAATTTATTGCTGCACAGATAGTAAGTTATGTATTACCTTACTTTCAAAATAAACAAACTAATATTTTTGCCATGTTGCAGTACTTAATAAGAGTAGTGTTATATTAACAAATCCCTGACCAAAACGAAAAGCTGTTATATAAGTTTAATGGTTATGTCTGCCTATGAGTCTGTGGCTTCGTAGCTCCCAAACGCATGGACCGATTGCTAACATGGAAACAATGCTTCAACGCGCCCTTTTTATTTAAACTCTACAAAAGAAACATGACTTTATTTCAATTAATGTTTACAATAATTGTAGATGTATTACAGTTTAAAAACTTAGAAATAAAACTTTCGTTAAAAATAAAATAAAGAGCCTGACACATAACGACCCCTTAAAAAGCAAAAAGAAAATATGTTTTCACATTACTGTTGACCATTAAATGCGTCGTGGAACTGCAGAGGTAACAAATTATGTATTTAAAAATTATAAAAATTTAAATAGAACAAAACGCTAAGACTAAATCCACTAAATGACGCATAGACTACATTTAAAAGTGAATAAAACATAGCTTAATTAAAGATATGGGGTAACCTTGTGGTATTGTTTAATTTTATGTGCCTACAATATACACAAGTTTTGTTGCAGTTACTTTTCCAGTTTTAAGTTTGTTAATTTAAACTACCTGCCTTGTTTACTTATATGTTCCTCGACACATTTTTTAATGGTAAACAATAATTTGAAACTAACTTTTTTTTTTGGTATGATATTGTTTTAAATGTCAGTTTTTTTATTTTAATTTTAAAGTCTTTAGCATATCAAATAATTTTAATGGAAGTGCAGATAATGTAAAAAAAACACAAAAGTTTACTACAAAAATCTTATTACTCCATAAATTTAATTAATATTTAAATGTTTTTATATACGGTACTGTATCTTGGTTTATCATATGCAAATTGTGTTCTAATAGAGACTAGAGTTCTTTGTTATAGTACTTGCGTTCTTTTTCTTACATTGTGTGCATGAAAGTCTATTTAAAATATTTATTACAGTTAAACTTGTGATGCTAAGAAATGACCTCCATGAACGTCTTAAAATTACTTATAGATTTATTTCGCGCCAGCGAGCAGCCTTCTACTCATGCTGCCATCTAGCCAGTATTTTCTACACCAGTAATAGCGTGCTGAAGGTTTGGTTCTAGTTACGTTCGAGGGATAGCGCCACGTACATTTTCAAACTGTTTCAGTTATACTGCAGTAGTTACGTTCAAATTATAATGAAGTAAGTCATTTAATATTTAAAAACTAAAAATGTTCTATGTTGGTCTTATTTATTTTACATTAATGAATTTTGTTATTTTTTACACCAAACATAATCCAAATGTCTATTTTCTCTTTATTCCTCGTGCACGCAAACTATACCTTACCTATAGTTGCTAGATATGTTATTACAGTGAATTTATACTACATTGCCACTAAAATTTATTTAAATTTAAATTTTTACCCAGCAGTGCATAAGAGTAACCACATTTTTCTTATCTAAACAGCTCAAATCACCGAAGGCTTATTACATAATACAAAGTCATGATAATGCATAACAGTTACACGAATTAAACTCCTAGCGTTTATAATCCGCAACAGTTGATTAGATATTGATCCGTCCTTAGCATTGATCTTAAGCGTTTCCTATGAACAATTCAAGACATGCAAAATGTTACACACTGTGTACCTCATTTTAATACAGGTCGTGGGTTATCTTGCTCTCTTAGTTAGGTAAGGAATGCCACAGAAGAAAACTCCTTCATGATGAGGAACTTCATTCCGTCGAGAGCAGTTAGTGTCAGTTACATCGGAGGCCTACGGTGACTGACTGTTCGCCTCACGCCAAGGAGATCCGGATTCGACTCCCGGCGGGGTCGGGCCACGGGATTTCGCATGTAGGTATCGTGCAGAATGTTGCGGTTGATCGAATGACTTCTCTGGGATCTCCCGTTTTTTTTTTCAGTACCCCCCATCCCCCCCCCAAAAAAAAATCCGGCGCTGCTCCACACCAGGGGCGTCATTTAGAGCCGGCAGGGGGGCAATGCCCCCCCCTAGATTTAGAGTTTTATATGTATAAAATATATTTTTATATTTTGTTAATTAAACAATGCTAAGTTAAGCACATAGAACTGAATTTTATTACTAAAGTTTCTAATTTATACGTGCTTAATTAATAAAAAAGATGCAACAATGTCACTGTCACCGAAAAAAAATCTTGACCCCCCCCCCCAAGAAAAACATGACATGACACCGCTGCTCTACACCCACCTTACGTCACACCTCATCAGCGCTAAATTCCTCGATTTTGAACGCTAACCGGAAATCTCTAAACTCAGTTGCCACTGTTATACGTTTATGAGAATGCAGATCCGATGTTGTCAAACGAACAGTGAAGGATCTATGCTTTCCTAGCCCGGGGAAAGAATTGTGAATTGCTCCCCCCCCCCCCCCCCCCTATTCCTTTTCCTTTCCATTACTCTTTTTCCATCAGTCCAATCAACCCAACAGTAACAAACGTATATTGCATACGTTGTTTTGCGCTCGCGTAATTAAAAGTATAAAATTTTTTTTGTAGAAAGTCATTAAACCTCTACGTATTAGTTACGATTAGCAGTGTTTTATGTGGGCATCCTAATTATAAATACTGTATTTATAACATTATATTTGCCATATGGCACCACCAGTGCCCCCTCTCACCCGGCGCATGTTACAAAAATTATGTTACAGTAAACTGGATCTATATTTATCAAATAAATTTTGGTTAAAAACATTGCAGAAACAGTGTTCGTCACAATCACGTTAATAGTAACTAAGAAAAAACGCACGTTCAATAAATAAAAACATATTATTTTCTGATTGAAGTTATAACTTTGTAGCTTACATATAATCAATATTTATCATGAAAACAGCTAAAGAATGATAGATTTAGATTTTTTTCCCTGCGAAATACACTATTTCCTACGAGAATACGTTTGTGTTTGAAATTGTGTTCTTAATTTTCGTAGCTCCATTTAACACTTCCCCAATTAATTCATAAATTAAAAAGTATATTCATTGCTTTAAAATACATAGAGAAATTCAGAGGGATCTACGAGTTTTAGTGCGTGGTTTTTTAAGCGCAAATTTTAAATGTGTTTGTTTTTCACAAGGGAACCTTCGTGCCAAGGCTATCATGATGTGATGCACCGGAACTACTCGAACAAAAGGTTTTTTCCTTGCTGTTACGGTTGGATACTGTGAAGGTCAGTCAACCTGACGGGGTTCCTTCCGTAATTTAAGGTCACTGCTATCGAGTACGGTACTAGAAATGCACGTATGAACACTGGCCTATCCGCCAACAATGACGAGTTGGCCCCTTGTTCGCTAATTTAGGTCGTGATTTCTTTATAAATTTAGAGATGAGTTGACTCCAAAATAAACACACTCATACGGTTACATTTAGAACGAATTTTCAATTGCGATCGTATTCTACAGTAACGTTCCCATATGATATAAAGTGTTTGCACACTTGCGTGTTCATAACTGCAGTTAATTATCTTATCTGTGTTTTCAGGTATTCGCAAAAACATTTGTATCTTATGATAACACTTCTGCGCATAATTCCCGCTGTCAGCCACCTCATCAGGACGATTTACTGTCGCTTAAAAAACAAGTCGGTGGCGTAGGTTAGAGTAAAAACGCAGGTGAATTGCCCCTCACAGAGAAAATTCCGCCCAAGGTTTGCAGACAATTTATGACCTAGCGAAGTGTAAACACAAACCCGTTTTCCACAAGTCCTGCAATTTTTTATGCTTGTGCCTCAGCGTGCAAAACATGCCAACATAAGATAAGTGCACTAGAAATTTCAAAAGTGTTCAGGTTAATTGTAGCCCTTCATGCAACAACATTCGTATTGAGATAATAATTATTTTAAGACAGTCGCACACACAAGAGTATTTCTATCTGTTACAAACATTAGCAAGTCAAGAACTAATTTACTTTCTTCAGGCACAAATAGTTCGAACCTGTCTCTTTCCAAAATTAATTCCTTGCTACGGCACAGAAGCCAATCAGAGCAAATCATGGCGTTCTGAAGAACTTAATTATACAAGCAGTTTAGTTTAAAGATCGCGTTTAATGTGAACTTATTCAGTGTGTCGTGCGATCACGGACTTAATTTTTATGACATATCCATCAGTGCCAATAGTAAGATTGTGGTGTAATAACATTAACTCTTCTAGAAACTCGGTAAAAAATATGCACGCGGTGCTAAAACAATAATGTTAGATTGACGCTCTTACTTCAGGAATTAAATCGACTAATACAGGGGTCAAATGTACATGCTAATGTACAAATATGTTCCTTTAAGCCGCACGAATGAAATGTACTTTTAAAAAATTTGCATGACTCTCGTATCGTACAGGTGAGTTTTACGCTAATACGTTTTTTTAAAACATCCTGCGACACTTTTTCTACTTATTAGCGTACTTTCGGAAGGAAGTATCAGGCTTATGTGATCACATTTCTGCCTGTGCGTGACTGTGTGAATGTGTGTATGTCCATGTGTGTATGTTGGTGTGTGTATGTGTGTGTTCCCCTAAAAACATTTGAACCAGTTGACTGAATTTCATCAAACTTTGTACACACATAGTAATTAGCAACCTGACTTGACTTTTATATATTTCATTTACGACCCTTGTCATATTTTCAAAATGGCGGCCATTTTAACATTTTTTAATCAAGCTAGATATAAATTGAACCCTACTTTAGAATTTCATCAAATTTGTTACACAAATGCCACATACAAAGCTGACTTTACTTTTGTGTTTTCGTTCATCCTGTGTCCATATTTTTTTAACGGCGGCTATCTTTATATTTTATCATAAAATTACGTAGGCCTAATGGTAGCCGTAATATGCCACATGCTTTAATATTTTTTTAGGGATTTCATCAAACCTGGAACACTCATACTACATAGCCGCTGACTTGACTTTTCTGTAATTCTTAAACACGTGTTCATATTATTGTGAATGGCTACCATGTCATATTTTGGCGTAATATTTCATACTTGAGGAAATATTTTTCTGAGGTTCGTTATTTTTTGGCATTCATATTATAGGGTCCTAGGCTTATGTGTATTTCGTGCCTTCTTTGGTAATATTGTGATATATGCGGTAAATATTATTTTATCATTATGATAGAAAGAAATCTCAAATAATGTTTGCTTCTTTTTAATCAAACTGGGTACAGGCTTTTCACTGTAAACTGAGCATTCAGCAGAACTTGTAATTAATTAAAAATATGTTTAATCGGACCAATAGGTGCTAACGTTTGAGCGTGTTGAAACGTTTACATTGGTTTATAGTTACATGGAAGTTTTCATTTTAAAAATAGCAAAGATGGTTGCAAAACGGCCGAAAGAAAACTAAGTGCAGTGCTCACTTTATCGTGAACGGCCTATATATTGCTTAGTAAGCTGACTTATTTTTTGTATATTTCGCTTATCATATGTCTCAATTTATATTATTATGCAATACGCCTAGATGTATGTAAACGATATTAACCTTCAGGGTTAATTGGCACCCATTTTGAGGAAAGACGGATTACCAGTTATATGCTGGTAACTTCTTGTTTTAGAAGTTATATTTCTTTACCTGACAGAATTTAGCCGCGTACTTGATTGATTATCTTAAATTATTTTTATAATATGTTCGCAATACAGATTAAAAAATTGTTTGCTTCTGGCTTTTATTCTCATCAATTAACATCAGGAAAATCCTACGTAGATCACTGTAAAGGTTAACATTCTTAAATTCGTAATGTAGAAATGTTTTTTTAAGTAAAAGCTCCGTGTGTTTTTGCCAAATTAACGCAAGGCCGTGAATTATAGGTGCTTCACCCGGATCTGTGATGCATTGCTCAGTACTACACTTCACATCCGCCAATTCACTATTCAAGGCCGTCAGTAATTGTAGTCGAGGAAGTGTTTAAAAGGAACAGTACAATTACAATTACAATAGACTTGCAAAATTGTTGGCGTCATGCTGATGAGTGAAAAAATTCCCATCACAGTGTTCATATACGTCTAACTGTAGAGAGTAGAATATTGTTACTTAATTATTGAAGTGATATAAGTGTTTTTAAAATGTTCACTTATAACTGTTTTTTCAGCACATTTGAACACAAATGGTCTCTTAATATACAGTGACTTTTCAAAAAACTATAAAAAAACGTGGGCTGCAAGTAAAACTATTACTGTGGATGATGATATTTTGCCCTAAAAAAAATGGAAATCGGTACACGAAAGACAAATCTGAATTTGTTTACATCCGTATTTTCTAAGCTTGAATAACTTTTGATCGTATTTATCAGTGTCTACAAAACATATTTACGCACGTTTGGCGAATCACTTGAAGGCGTGCATCAAAACTTGTCACACAGTTGCGAGATTCTCACAAATATATTACTCTACATTTTTGGTGAGTGTATCATGCATGTTATGTGAAGAACATAACAAAGAATCTAAAAGTATCACTCATCTTTATAAAATTGTAAGTACGGCCAATTTGCACTACAATTAAATCTTATTTTAAAGGCGGATTAACATTAAAACTATATTTTAATTGCAGCTATGTGAAAGATCTGCACAATGCATCGCTCCTCTTAATCTTTATTCTGTATATCATGCATAACATTAGCATATATTGTTGCAACATTTCATCCCTTATGGCGGACGTCTGCCTGCATTGTAAACAGAGTTGTAGCGTGCTAGCAGAACTCTTTATTTTTCTAAGAAACTTCTAAACGTGTTTCTGATGAGTACATTTATGAAAATAACAAACACTTGAATCGAAGTCAGAATGGTGGTTTCAATGCATCACGTTAATTAGAAAGATTATTTTGGAGCCCCTCGAAATGGCTAGAAACGGTAGTTTTCGCGAAAATATTTTTGCCCTACTTTGTTTCAGTGTTTTACATGCACACCTGCAGCTCAACTTCATGATTATTTGCAGAGTGTTTTGTGCAGAGTTATTATTCGCATGACTGTGCCAATTAGTACACGGATAACTGCCACACATGACGTCTGTTATTTGCGGGTTTAACCTCCACACGCTGGGTGTTACGGCATCCAATCACTGACCACATAGCAGAGCTGCTGGGTTGCACGTAAGGCACTGAAACAAAGTGCTGCAAAAATCTTTTCGTGAAAACTACCGGGCCCTATCTACGACAGACAGGGGTATTGGACTAGCTGCCTTAAAACTTTCTACCAATAAAAACCATGCTGTCACCACTGAAAGTTCCAGTCAGGTGGGTGTTCTACGATACCACTGCACGCCGTTTCATTGTCTTGCGATAGACGCGATACCGCATCTGATGAGCCGGTTAACATCGCCCTTGGCGCCGTGCCTCACTTACGTAAACACACGGCCAGTAGGCGGACGCCGTAAGCTCGGAGTGGAATGAAGAGATCCGGTTAGTGAATAGCAGCATTTTTCTAGCGCTGGTGAGGATAACGTGATGTGAGTATCAAGCAGCTGCAGAACGCAATGTCGGGGTGAAATCGTGAGCATCACGAAAAAAAAAAAAAAAAAAGCTGACTAATAATGAAAGAGTCCACCACGTTCTTTACGCGGTAAAAGATAGAGCAGCCCCATTGCGAAATAAAGACGAATCGCCGTGGATGTAAACAAGTGCTCTGGAGACTTCTGCCGTGGCGGCGTCTCTTCGAGATTTGTAATCGGAGCCGGTTGAGGATATAAGGGGAATAGGGGAGTACCGGGCTGAAGAGAAGGCCCACAAAACAACCGTACTTTTCAGATGGCTGGTATTTTTTACAATCCATAAAATAATGTGAGGCCCCCACCCCACCCCCACAATATGTTTCTAAATCCGTCTCTGGATAGATGAAACAGTATTTCTCGAATTTTTATAGGTCAAGTTGAACGTTAATAACGTAGACTACATTGTCATTCCTACATCGCTGAAATACGGCTGTACTGAGGAAACAACACGTGGCGAAACACGTGGTACCCGCTTTTGTGGTTAGAAGCCAAACTGACTGTGGCCAGTGCATGTATAGGACTGAGAAGTCTAGGCTGATACCCGAGGAATGCTTTAAATACTCGTGCCTATAATTGGACGGCTTTTATAAAAAGAACCAAGCGACATATTCTTTAAATTGAGAAAACAGCTTGTAAATTTAAGTTGATTGTGTGATGGTTGGTTCAGCGCATTGCAGAAGGTAGCACAGGGCACATGGTTCTATTTATGTAAGCAACATTTAAGGGCTCGTTATGTACTTGGACATAACTCAATCAATCAAAAATGCCGCTTTATTATTTTTATTTAAAAGCCGTCCAATTAGCTATTATAATTTATAAAGTTGATATTATTATATTTCTTCTTGATATTTCAAACGTAAAAATAAGCTATTATAAACGGTTATACGTCCTATTCTTACAGCTGTGACTATCGTTACAGCACAGAAGCCAATTTGATTTTAAAATAACTGTTTTGGCACGTCCTACAATAGGATCTCTGAAACAAGAAAACTTACTTCTTAAATGTTCATATTAATCAAATACTGCGGAATATCGCTCCTTAACGACGTATTTGCGGGGATGATACTTACAAATATAAACTACGTTCACGTAAACTGCGTCGTATTAATAAACAATATAAATGGTAGAAATTAACTGAAATATCTTAAATAGTAGCTGTTATGCGCAGAATAAATTATTTACCTTCTTTAGTGTTTTAGTAGTGTAGTAAAATGGGGGGGGGGGGGGGGATCTCGCTTCGCATTCAGGAGAAGCAAGTTCGATTTACTTGCCCGGCCATTCTCATTTCGGTTTACCAGAAACTAAATAAACGAAAACAGAATAAATATACTGTTACTTAAAGCGGGATGACTCAGGGTTTTTTTTTTTTAATACGTAACAGCCAATATAAAAAGTAATCGTAATTTTTTGTTGTCGGAAACAATATACAATTAATTATTTTCTGTTTATTCTAGCCGGTCAGAGCTATTACACAAAATGTGTAGACTATTTTAGCCATCCGAAGATACACCTTTCATGATACCTAGCAAAAAAAATGTTAATAAACCTAAATATACGTAAGAGTTTTTTTTAATGTGTTACATAGTTATTTTATTTTATTTTTCATGCCAACAAATTTCCATAATGGATGCACAAATACAAGGCTATAGTATTCTTACATACAAACACTTCGCGCTTTTTACAAGAACATGTGCAACTCCACGAGAAATTACTTTGATACGTGGGTTTTCGAGTATTTTCGAAGTAAAAGTACAAACGTTAATTTCTACGTTTAATTTTAAAATAACGGAAGACGGTATTTTTTAAAATAATTTCTTTTGTGGTAGTGTATACTTTGAATTGCAATAGTTACCCGAACACATATGACATTGAGGGCTAACGATGTAGGGAGGTAATTTTATATGCTTTTGCAGTCTTATTTTCAAAGCGTAGATGCTGCTGATTGTGTGATGCATAAATATCTTGGTAACCACATCTTGTTTTAGTAAAACTAATTATAGTTTGAAAATCTCCAATTCTATTTAGCTTTTGATTAATAATTCACGCAATAAAATACTTGAGATCGTTTGTGTGCTAACTTTTTTAAATACATATTAATTTCAAATTGAAGAAAACTTAATAAAAACAAGCAATAGCCTTATTACAAATTCAGCTGTAAAATAATCGAATATATGGTCGCCATTAATCTAACAGACTGTAAGGACAGGAAATACATGTCGTTGGCGACTATCAAAGGTCATAACATAGTTATCGAGATAACGCCTTGACTGCTCACGCTGTTTAAATTCAGGAAAATGAGCGTGCATCATAATACCATTACATAGGTTTGTTTAAATGTTTTACTACGTATACGAATTTTTTCACTGCAAACATTAATATTATTTTGGCTTATTATTAACTAAATGAAATTTTCTTCAGGTTTGACAACTAGCCAATGATATAACTCATTGCACTGAACTATTAGACTTCTAGGATTTCAAATATAATATTCGACAGAACCTGGCAAATAATAACCCGTGACCAGGAAACAATAATGTATTTGTAATGCATATTGTTCCATTTGCTGGTAATTCATATAATACCATTTTCTTTCATTTAAATGAATTGGTTTTAATGATTAACGGATGAAATTTTACTTTCTTTGGAACCCAATCATGGCAAAAATTTAGTCACTGAATTAAGAAAATTTACAGTAACAATACGCGCCATGATGTCGCTAAAGGAAAGTCTAATATAACGCGTGAAAGTACATTAGTAGGCTATTAAAAATAAAAAAATTATATCAAAATTGTTATTTTTTTCCTTACAAATTTTCTAAAAATTTTAAGTATTATATATATATTTATACACATAAATTACGTATATATAACATATATATACACACATTTCCCCGAGTAAAATGAGAAATTTAGTTTCTTAAGGTGACCGCCTCCCCAAATCGCTGAACAGCGTACACAGCTTCGACCGTTATCGTAAAATGGAGTGAACAGAGACGTTATGGCGTATGGGGATAAAAGTTTTAAAAAAAATTCCTAGTTTAGATCTTTAATTAAACAAAAGTATACTTCTTATAAAAATAGTCTATTTAAAACTATTAACTTGCCAACATTAAGAAAAATTGAAAATTTAAAACCTTTTCTGGAATATTTTATTTGAGAAAGTAGGAGATTTTGGTAAGTGCTTAAGGTGCCCGCCTACCTACCTTGTTAACAGCGTTCCGGTGTGCTAGCAGAACGTTTTTTCTCTAAGAAACTTCTAAAAGAGTTTTTAATGTGTTTATTTACGAAAAGAACACACTCTTCAGACAGTGGAGGAGTGATCGTTTCAAAACACGTGAACTAGACAGAACATTTTGGAGTCCCACAATATGGCTAAAACGTCTTTTTCAGTAATTATAACAAAACAACAACTCACGGGATTTGTGTGAAATGACGGTAGAAAGGTGTATTGGACTTTGCACCAATAAAAATATGTGGTCGCCACTGAAAGTGTCAGTCAGGCGAGTGATCTACTATATCACTGCAGGGCGCTTCTGTGTCTTACGCTAGAGGCGATACCGCACCAGATGAGTCGGTCAACATCGCCCTTGGCACCGTGCCTCACATCGTCATCGAGGTCTTTAGCGCAAGTGAAAAGTGGCATGAGGTGAGTATGGAGCAGCGCCGGAATTAAGAGGTGCGGGAGATCCCCGCGAAAACCCGTCCACCAATGGCATCGTCCGGCACGATTCCTACATGCGAAAATCCTGGGACCAACCGCGCCGGGAATCGAACCCGGATCGCCTTGGTGGGATGCGATTGGTCTGGCCATAGTCCACCACGGCGCCAGCATTTGTTTTGAAATGTTGTGCCCATTCACACTAGCACCCGTATTCACTACGTTGTACGATATTTGATTCTCCTCGTTTTACTGTACTAGGTTATTCGGAAACATGCTTAAAGCGCTTGAGAAGACATCTGCTTAGGAATAGCATTCAAAGTATGTTTCACGTCTATATATTCTTTTCATGCCTACCACTACTCACTAAATCATATTTTCCAGCAATCGAAAATGGCGAAAATATGTGTTTTCGCGGTTCTTGTTAGATAAGAAAATCTTAGTGCAGAATCTTTTTGTAAGGTATAGGCATCTACAATTCACATTTAACTTCAATAATACGTCATAAAATTACAGGGTCACCACTTAAGGGAAAGTGTTAGACAATTTAATTGTATTTTCCGTCTTGAGCCATTCATTCAAATTGTAGTAAGATTATTTTCTATTCCACAAAGCATAGGATATATTCTTGGTAGGCTATACTGCTTGACATAAATAATAATGGAACCACGCAGAATCATTGCAAGAGAATTATAGGTTAACTTTCAAGAATTCTCTTCCAGTGATTCTGCTTGACAAATTAATGAAAGATTCCAGTATTATTTATGTCAAGCAGTTTACCAAAAATGTGTTTTATGCTTTGCCCAAGAGAAAATCTTGATATTACAATTTGAATAAGTGCTATGGCTCAAAAACTGAAAATACAATAAAATTGCCTAACACTCCCTCTTGAATGTCTCATGGAGGCGAGTTGTTGGCACGCCAGTACAGTGTCTTCCTCCTACGTAGACGCCAAGATGAGGCGTGACGCACAGGTTGTGTCGTCCCTAAGGCTTCCGCACTTCAAGGATTCTAATGCGCGAAATATATCCACCCAGGAGGCCACTTTAATGGGTATTGATCCTTATCACCTTGGATTTATCTGTTTCTTCTAGATAACTTGTGTTCCAGTCGATGTGTCAAAACTTTTGTCACGTCATGGCATTGATAAAAATTTAATCGATTTTCTGTAATTGCTGGAACCATAATATATTCATTATTTTGCAACGGGAAACAGCTGAAAAAGAAAAATTTATTTATTTACGGGAGCGACTACAGAGGCCGCAACATTAACAGAAACAATGCCATGTGGATTCCAAAAAGTGAATGAAACAATAAACTATGCCTTGTCAGCGTGAAAAAAGTAAAACATTGTATCTATTCCCTGATTTATAAGAAAAACCGTAAAACAGATCTGACAGGGATCAATCCCCCTTAAGGGTGTTCAAGTGTGTCAATATCTCCATTATATTTTTTATGAAAAATCGTTAGTTTTGTAGACGATACTCGTGAGTGTAGTTTCCTCTTACAAAACAATTTTAGTTCTCATAGTTTTCTCATAACGGTGCGTCGAAGTAAAAATATGATTGTTACACTGCCATGCAATTAGTGTAAACCAACTGACCTACTTAAACAAAATAATTTTTTATGAACCTTCATTCCATGAGCTATACAATAAAACACTTAAGAAACCCACAACGTAATATTTTGATTTTTAAAATATCGCAAAAGTACAGAAAAAAAGATGCAAATTAAGCAATTGTCTTGTTAAATAAAAAAACAGTTAGCGGGATTTTTTTTTTCAAATATTTTATTACGTAGCCCATAGTATGTTATTTCACTGAGAATTAATTTACGAACGTTAGTCAATTGGTTTTCACTATTTGCATGGCAGCAAAACATGCAAATTTTTACTTTGACGCCCAGTTATGAGGAAACAACGCTACCTAAAATTGATTCATAAGAGGAACTTGCACTAACAAGTATCGTCTACAAAACTAACAATATTTCATTTTAATATATAAAATGAAGTGTCCTGACACACTCACTGATCAACGCACAGCCCTAACCGCTGGACATAGAACAATGCAATTTTTAGAGAAGCTTCCCCTTGGCCCGCAGGCACACTAAGAATGGATTTTTCGAAATTCGATAATTAAGTGGGTGAAAAGGGGTTAAATGTGTTTTCAAAAAATCCCTGATATCTCATTAACCGGGAAAGCTATCATAATTTTTTAGCTACAAAGTTTTGTTCAAAGGAATACATATTTCCGAATTTTTCGATTTTGCGAAATTCGAAAATTAACGGGGTGAAAGGCCGTAAAATGTGTTTTTCATTAATCCGTGATTTCTTCTAAACCATTTCAGATAGTGAGGTGATTTTTTCTATAAAATGCTGCTTAGGTAAATATCTAAACAGTATTTTTAGAATTTTTCGAAATTCGTCCTTGAAAACTCTTAAGAAATTAAATTGTGTTTTTAATTCATCCCACTTATCACCTAAACCAGTGGAAATATTGAAATGGTTTTTGCTTTAAAATAAATCTTGCGTTGCTATTATGGCGCAAACTTCGTTTGCCTTGCGCTACAATACGAGCATAACAGTTGAACTTTTAACTAGTATTTATCCCTCAATCAGTCAGACAAAAATACATTTATATTTTTAATTAATCTGACTTATAACAGCCTAAATATACGTTAAAAGTTCGAATGTCATGCCTGTAATGTACTTCAAGGTAACTAGCACTTGCTCTCTAATCGCAAATTTCAAATTTTTCTACTCAAAATTTCAGAAAAAGGAAAAAAAAAAAAATATTCCAATATGGCGATGACACCAAGCCTTACGGGATATGTACTCATCTGAAACTATTTTATTTCTGTAGATGAGAAGGATCCAAAAACAATAAATTGTTTCTGTAAGAATTTTATTTTATACAGCAACAATGGATTACAGTTATGTTTTATTCGAAAATAATTACCTGAAGTAATGTTTACAAGCATGACGGTGTTCGATACAAATATAATATAAAGATTTATTTTGCTGACGAGTATCCCGGATGTTTATGATTTGATCACGACACACCGTAGACGTGATATATTCTCACCCGTGTGAATTCTTCTTTATTGCTGGTAAATGATGTATTACTTTCTTAACAAGTAGAATACCTTTAAAAAGTCCCGAGATTAATAATTAGTGATTTATTAGAAAAATCGTGCTAACTACGAACGAAGAAATAAAATTACCATCGGTTCTCTGCTACACCTGCCTGTTGTGAAGATTGCAGTTTCGATGAAACACGACTGTTAATTTGCGATGCAGCAAGTCAAGGCCAAATGTGCAATCATCTGGTGTTTATAACAATACCTATCCAATCGCTTCAGTCTTTTATATTTTGTCTCACTCTAACAGACAGCGATTGTGTAGATCTCAAAGACTAGGAAAACTGGAACAGTCAATCTTCAGTTCGATTGCATCATACTGATGGCCATACTCCCTTGTTAATACTGTTATGGCGATAATTTTTTAAAAGACTAAATAAGAGCAAAATCAAAAATTGGTCTGGCAGTTTTGTTGAATATGGTTTTCACCATATTGGCTAATTTTTTAAGACAGCAAATACTGTGTTTTTAGCTAATTATGTAATTCACGACAATTTTTTTAGTTGACTTATGAGTCAAAACCGTGCAATTTTTTGTCTTGAAAAAAAAAATATATTGTGCTCACGAAAAAAACTGCCAAAATTTTGCGATATATGCTGTCGTTTAGGCTAAATAAATAATTATCTTAAAATCAGTAGAAACATTGGAGCATAGCCTTAACAAGACGAAACGGTTCATTCATGTCTATTCTACTTTTTAAACTCAAGGCGAATTTTAAAAATGTTTTTCATGGTAATGTGAACGCTTTTTATAGTCTTCCAAACGGACAGTTAACTGTAACCAAAACAATTTCTGTGGCCTTCGTAGTTAGCTGTCCAGGAAAATTTTATTTACTTGCTTTATTTATTAGTAACGTGACTTTAATGGCGATAATAATAAGTAGAAGAAAATTGTAAATGATCTGAAATGAAAAACTTTCTTTGGGTAAGAAAACATTTAATTAGAAGTGAACAGGTGATAGCTAACTGATCAAATGTAACAAAATTATAAATGAAAAAAAAATATTACTTTTTTTAATATATTAAAGTTTTATGTAAGAAATCTTTTGTTGGCTTACCGAAACATTCTTGAAAACCGAATCTGTCGTTGACTGAAAGCAACTCAAGTGAATGGCTCGATATAAGGGTATAGTTTGCTGGATAAATTACTTTTCTGATTTGTAGTTAAATAATGTATCATTGTTTAAAAACATTATTTTAAAAGGTTTTTCCCACGCAGTGGTTTATCAAAACGAAAGTTTTACCAATCGAGGGAAATTTGTTATTTGCACAATTAACTACTGATTATTTAATACGCAGATAGACAAGAGTTTTTTCTGAATATTGTAAAATGTCAAACATTCATAGCTCAACAGAGGCCAGTGAAACTAAATCATGTCTACTAGGCCTAGTATCCACTTGTTTTACTAACACAGAAACATAATTTTGATGTATAGTACTGATTTCCTTCTCTCGATCCATGTATAAATGACAGAAAAAATTGTCGCTCGTAACACCAATAACATCCATGCTTTCGTTAAAGCGTTTTCCTAGATGTGCTGGTTATAGGAGACAGTTTACATATAAAAGTTAATATTTCAAAATTATTTGACAAATTGAACCTAATATTTTAACAAATGCGATTTGTTGGAATGTGTATGTAGCCTATCGCAGCGTCTACTCTAATAATGACAACTGCCAGAATTTAGTTTGTTCTAAGGGTGGGACTCAACGATGAAAATAAGTTCCCGAATTCAATGTGTTCTTCACCTACCTCTTAAATCAAAATGTGTAGTGATGCAATGTTATACGGCTTCATATGTTTTTTATCATCTCATAACTAAAAGTACTAAATTATACTAACAGTAACTCCTTTCCAATGTTCCATTCTAACTTTACACAACTAAAACTTCTCTGCTTATGTAAGTATATTACACTAGCCGGCCGGCTGTGGCATTGCCCGCGTGAAATTATGTAATGTAAACAGTAACTCTGGATAAAATATGTGATGAAGGCATTTAACAGCTAGCGTACTCAATAGCAGTGAACTATAATTAACAGCCTTAGCTCAGTGTAAAGAGCGCGCGCAATATGCTCGTATGATGTCATAATAATTCCCATCGCAAAGTCTTGCACGGGATACGAACCCGTAACCCCACCCCTTCCACACCACAAACTTTATACAATACCTGAGTGAATGTTAAAGGCATGCCGTAATAATTCTTTCGTATGTAGTGACTACAGTCCAAAGAAGTTTTATTTATGAGTAGATTGGCAAAAAGAAACGACTGTTGAATTATTTCTCCGTGATCATTCTCTTTTTTCGGGAGACCAACATTTTATTGCTTTTCCCCTACCTAATTTTAGAATTTCATAAAAATCTGAATGTGATTTGTAGATATTTACATAAGCTTCATTCTTATCTGAAAATCATCTCGATATCTCAACGGGTATAAGCGGCACAGATGATTATTTGAAAACACATTTAATTTTTTAACAGCTTTCAAGGACAAATTTCGAAAAATCCTGAATTTACTTCTTTTGATATTTACGTAAGATTTATTTTGAAGCAAAAACAATTTCAATATTTCCACTGGTTTAGGAGATAAGTGGGATTAATTTAAATACACGTTTTATTTTTTTAAGAGCTTTCAAGGACAAATTTCGAAAAATTAGAAAAAAACTTTTTAGATATTTACTTAAGTAACATTTTAAAGAAAAAAATCACCTCACTAACTGAAATGGTTTAGGAGAAATCACGGATTAATGAAAAACACATTTTACGGCTTTTCACCCCCTTAATTTTCGAATTTCGTTAATACGCATTTCTTTGGACAATATTATGAAGTTAAAAAATTTATTATAGCATTCCCGGTTAGTGAGATATCAAGGATTCTTTTAAAACACATTTCACCCCTTTTCATCCCCTTAATTATCGAATTTCGAAAAATCCTTTCTAAATGGGTGCCTACGGGGCAAGTGGAAGCTTCCCTCAAAATTTCATGGTTCTAGGTCCAGCGGGTTGGGCTGTGCATTGATGAGTGAGTGAGTGTGTCAGGACACTTCATTTTATATATTAAGATTAGTCAACAATCGAAAAGCTGTCAATTTAAATGTCCTGAGACTCAACAGTTTGTGTGCTTTGTCGACTTGTTCTATGGTTTGTTGTTTGCAAGAATTCTTCACACGACTAGCTAGACTGACAAAAGCTGAAACGTAGTAAAAACCACTACAAGGACAAATTCAACAAAGTCTGAGAGTATACAAATGTTTATATTTTACGTTTTGAGCAACGCAGCTGCCGCCGTTATATGAAGTCACGTACCTAGGAAGAGGGCCCAGTTTCAAGGTTACAATAACATAACAACTACGTATGTCAAGGTTTCTGGGACAGGAGATTTCACCTCTGATAATGCTATGGAGCTTCTGAATATAGTGAGATCACGCCGCCTGGAACATTTTAAACAGCTCAAACTCTACGCTATCTGCGTGCAAACGATACTCCGAGGTCACGTTGACTTAGACTCGTACAAAAGAAACTTATGTCGAAAACACATGCAGTTATTACTACTTAATCTCTGCGACAACATTTTCCGGCAAAGGCATCGACAACAATGTTCTGAATTTTCGTCTTATGTCAGTGAAATTTTGCAATCATTCCTGAGCTGTGATTAATTTTTAACTTCTCTAGGTCATCGTACAGGTAATTTAACGTGGTATTTCACAAACATTATTATTTGTTTATTGAATAATTATTTTATCCATTTCTGAGCTATGTTTAAAGTTTCAAGTTAGTTTAAGATTGATAGCAATATTTGTACCGACCAGACAAGAAAGAAAGCTTGTATAAATATATTGTTTCTTTTCTATGTGTACTGAAGAAACAAACAGATAAGAAATCGAATTAATAAAAAGAACGTGATAAAATCAAATAGTGCAAGACCAATGCAGACGGTCTATCTCTATGTGTGCCCAAATTGAACGGCGCCGCTGCTACCCATAACATGCGATGTACTATACTTTCGTTAAAAAAAATTAAGTTCTCCCCCCCCCCCCCCGCTAAAGTACACAACTCCCTATCTTTGCCTGCAATGTGTCAGCGTCCAATATGATCATGTAACAATAGAGCAGCGTAACAGGCTAGTTCTTATATAACGTCTATTGTTAAAATATAGCTGCCGAAGACCAGGGACGTTTGCTAATTACTTACGTAATACTATTCTATGTTTTTAAATGTCTCATACTTATTTACAGATGGTTTGGTTGCTCTAAGTGATGACCATAGTTTATGACTACAAGACTGTTTTGTGACCTTCAGAGATTGTATTAGACGACGGAAAAGGCAGCCAATTAAGAAGGCTGTGCTAACGAGAAGTACTTACTTGCACCTTAGACAATAGCTTTCACAACGTACCATGTGGTAGCTAAAAATTATTATGTAAGAACAAAATAAATGAAATTGTGTTTTTGTGAAATAATCACAAAATAAAAAAAAAATGCAACTTAATAATACAGTACAAATTTTCACAGCTAGATTGAAATTTGGCTGGATCCTGATCCTTGGTAACGTCATGAAATGCGTGGACATGCAGTGATATATGAGCATTAAATGGGTGAAAAAGAAGATAAAGAATCAATTCGGCCAATTTTCAGGAAAATGGAAAAAAAAACTGTTTTGTCAATAAACTATCTATAGGTTGTAGGGAAATTTTGCAGTTAAGACATTTGTTTGCTAGGATTTAAGGAAACGGAGTATCGTCTTGAAAATATTATACAGAAACTTATACGCATTCGAAGATGAAGCAATGTTATTTTTCACTCTCAATGAGTTGAGGGTACTTCGAAATTCTATAAAAAAAATTTATAGACATGTTTTCATAATAAAATGCTGGTAATTACAAGAATAGTGTTCTATCCAATTCTCCTATATTATATTAACGTAACATTTACAACGTTTCTGCTGTACATTCAAAATGTCATAAATACGTAAACAAAAGAAACAATACTGCAGCGACTCTCGCGGCAAATTGCCAGCCATGTCGTAACGCTGAGTTTAAGGGGTATGGAAAGGTAAGATGTCGAACGGACGACATCCGTAAACCTCTCGCGTAGAGATTTTCGGATAGTAAAATTATTTTCAAATTAAAACGCGAGAATTTTTTAATTTGGTTAGTATAGAGGCTTAGATATTATCGTATTTGAAATTACAAAAATTAGTTTTCCGTTGTTGGTAGATTTTGTGGTTTCAAGACCTTATTTTCCTAAAAACCGTTTTAATTTTTTACTCGAATGTAAAGCATACTACCGCACAGTGCTGTATAAATAAATGTCAGCTGATAAAATATCTGCTCGGCAAAAAAAAAAAAATCTCATCGAATTTTTATGAAAAGTTCAGATATTATTGACTATTGAGTATTCCAGTTGTCCGCTTGACATCCTACCATCCCATACTCGTTAACAAGGGAATGTTTTACTCTTACAACTCACTTCAAAATACAAAGACCTACAACGGTGTAAGGAATCATGGAACCCTTCATTTCTTTATCACAATCGATGCAGCTGCATATAAAGTACAACTTGGCAACCTCAGTTCATTTTCGGTAAAATATTGAATGTTTTAATTTTGAATGTTACCCATCCAACTTTTATCCTAACTTATGATAACCTGCGTTGTCCAGCTGCTCAAGTATAAAGTTCATTTCACTGGTGAAAGACGGGGAAATTCGTGTTTACAATCTGTAAATTACTTTTTTATAAATACGTAAAATATTTATGAAAATCAACTATTGGATAGGCAGCTGTAATCGAAGTAACTTCTAGACAATAATCAAACACATTCCATGTTCTTTTACAACAGAAGATGATCCATTATTGTAAGAAGGAACATGCCATTAGGATTGGGCGAAGATCAGGATAAAATAAGATTTTTATTGCTTTGCAACTGATTACAATACAGATAAAGAATTACGCAGTTTCTTTGCAAAGTCCCATCGCTGACTAAAGAAAATCATCACTTAGATATTGAGCATGAATGAAACCGTTTTTTTTTTCTGGAACGTCTGTGGCTATAAAGGTTCAATATTCCCACACTGCCTTCTTAGTGAATAGATTATTCCTTCGAACTTCTAGTAACGAAAAATTGAAATCATACCAACAACAATCACTTTAAAACTGCATGCATAGATAATAACTTTTTTATGTATAATCTCTTAGGTGATGTTAATGGATTAAATGCCATATTCTGATGTATTATATTAATTTGTTTCGATAAAATGTTTGTTATTTAATTTTCGGGTGATGCTTGACTTCCTTATTTGTAACTGAGATTTTAAATATTGTTGTGTACGTATCGGTATATGTTTTTTGCTTATATATATATATATATATATATATATATATATATATATATATATATATATATATATATAGAGCTGGCCCTGCGAACTCTGCTCCGCCTTAGAGGCAATAAGTAAGCAGATTTTGGATTAAGTATTTTAATGATTCTTTATTTTTCATGTATTTTGGTGCATTGTTTGCACTCTTCATTTGTTTTATTATCAGGTGCAAGAACAAACAACGCAGATGGTCCTCCTACCCGTGAACATGCTTTGTCGGGAAAGATTCGATCGTCTTGGTCGCGGCATTGTCAATGATGATTAAAAGAGAATACAAATTACTGATTGTTACTGATTATTGATTTCTGACAAAATTTATAGTTATCAAAATTTCAAATATACTTATCCATAGACAAAATTATGTTTAGCTGTCATTTGCGTTTTGTTATTCCATGTCATATGCGTTTTTGTTATACCACATTTGATAGTGACTTGTATTCTCTTTGACGTCACTCGGGAACGCGGTCGAACGGGATAAAAAGTATCCTATGTCCTTCTCCTGGTTCTAAGCTACCTCCCCACCAATTTTCTGCCAAATCAGTTCAGCCGTTCTTGAGTTATAAATAGTGTAACTAACACGACGTTCTTTTATATATAAAGAAAATGAATAAAATACAGTAATTTAACAATGCCGGCATAAAAACTAATTACTGAATTGATAGATGCAAGTATTTGTCTAGTATTTCTTTTAGCTTTCATGGAAAAAGACAAGTGTGAGACGGAAACGGGATAAATTGTTATCCTCTACCAACAAACAATTACTTCATTATCTGCTGGAAGTGTGTTGTAAGAACGCAATGAGCTTTCATTTAGCGTGGATAGAGCAGAAATTTAATTACTACTCGTCTGGTGGCAATGTTTCTTCGCGCCAAGTTTCGGCATTTCGCACGCAACTTCCTGTAGTTTCCCAAACGCTCGGCCACAGCCGTGAACGGTCCTTGTAGCTTCCGGTCGTGGAGATGGCTGCTTGAAGGACTCAGGCCCAAGGCTGCCCAAACATAAATATTTCTCTCTAGAAGCATATCCTTGCTACGAAGAATTTGATTCGTTTGGGGCTGTTGTCACAACATTTGTGTGTGGGAGATGTGTTTAACTAATAACACGGTTTCATTCCCTTCATCTCCAAAGAAAGTCGTTAATGATCAAGTCCGAGTGAGATGGCACATAGGTAAAACGTCATAGTTGCCTTCGGGAGTTCCCGAATTCCAATCTCGAATCATCCATACCGAGATCGGTTTTACGTGATTTACCGGAATCATCAGCCGAATGCTGAGATAGACTCTTAATGCTGACCATGGCGCCAGTTCCTGCTTCTTTGAGCTACTGATTCCGTTTCTAAGGAATTCGCTTACGAGGCTTTGGTATTCGAGCAGTTCTAACATTTAACAACGTATGTTTTAAAATTATGAGCTTGTTTTATGTTTAGATTAAGTTATTCATTAACATGTACACACATAGCTTTCTTTCTACAAATTATCTCGCGAGGTATATTATAATGACTAGTACAGTTGGATGGGAGAGGTGAAGAAGGTAAAGAGTTCACTGCGGCCAACTTTCAGGAAAATTGGAAAAAAAATGTTTTGCCACTAAACTATAGGTTGAATGGGAAAATGCATGATTATACATTGGTATTTTAAGACTTAAGCAAAATGAACAATAATTGGAAAACATAATATATATTTATGTACACTAATTTATCTGCATTCAATGTTGAACGAATGTTTTCCTTTTTAATCTCAATAAGTTGAGGGTTCTTTGAAGTTCGATAGAACAGTAATTTACAGACATTATTTTGTAATATGCGTGCTGTTAATTAAAAAAAAAGTAAATTCTATGCCATTATACCTACATTATACTAATCAAACATCAACGTTACTGTTGTACATTCACAAAACAAAAGACTGCATTAATCAAAGAACAGTACTGCAGAGACTCGTGGCGAATTGCAAATCATGCCATAACACCTTTGAATAGTATATATATTCAAAGATAACACTGAGGTTAAGAAGGTAATGATTACCGTTCACAACTTAATTCAAAACACAAAGTCCTATATCGGTGTATGGAATCATGGAATCTTTTCTTTCTCTATCTCCATCGATGATGATACATGTAATGTACAACTTGGCTATTTCTTTTTTTTTTTTTTTGTAAAATGTGGAATGTTTTCCTTTTTCGTCTCACCCACTCAGTTCTATTAAGTTATTTAGTTGTTTCATATTTTGTATGCTCGTATTACAGTTTGTCGATCGAATAATTATCCTATTTTATTTTACAAAAAACAAATTGCTATACAATGGACGTAAAATTGACAGTAATGTCTTTCGTCATCTGCAGTAACATACATGTCTACGAATCGTGATGATTCTCAACGTCTTCCATGTAGAATAAATACATCCACGTAGTAAGGAAACGTCAAAAGACTTTTGTTGCATTTTCCAAACCTACCCTTGCTGCTTTTCACATATTTTCTATTACTTAGCTCTTGCACTGCATAAATATTCGGAGGGGATGTATTTAACCGCAGCGAAAAGATGTTAGTTTGGTGTTGCATCTGAACGATCCACGCAAAACTACAAGATTTTGTCTTTTCGCCTCCAAATTTAAACTCGTGCTTTTTATAACGCGAGACACCCATCAATGGGGTAGTGTCTCATTGGTGTTCCTAGTCTATAGCTTTCTCCTTCTGAAACACGAGATGTTTGCTTTGCTTACCTTCCCTATCGTCCATTTCCTGTTTCTATGGCTAGAACCCTCCATGATCTGACCGTGAGAATTTACTAACTCATTCTTCCACTCCCACCCGCCCTTCACCACGATGGTGGTCACAACCGACAAATACTATGCAGCACAGTTTCAAAAAATCTCATCAATGCCCGATCTCGACCAAATACTCCACCCGTCAACCGAGCACAATATTTGTTGTGGTTGAGGTTCTGTCAACAGGTAACCTCATTCCTTATTTTACATCTTCCGGCATGCCTATACAATTGTTATTTGAATCTACCGTTCACTTGATTTTAATACTCTTTAAATAATCCCCCCCGCCCCAAATTATTCGTGCCTGTAAATATGTAGATACATTTAAACGTGCATGATGATTGTGATACTCTTCGTAACTAAAAAGTCACTAAAGATATTGTAACGTTGTCTGTATGACAGTTGAAAGTTCATAGAGTTAAAAATTGTTTGTCACATTATTTTTCTTCGTTTAATGCCTACCAGCATAATATTTGTATGGTGTTCTAAGAAAAAAATTCAAATAATTAGTGAGCTGTTGATACAAAGTTTATTAGGAGCAAAAAACTTAAGGAATACAGAACGTTCGACGCTAGAGGAATGTGAGAACGTGAATAATCAAGCTCTGCGTTAGAAACGATTTTCCGAAGTAATACTTAACACCTGTTTAAACTAGAGCCGAAGGAAGGATGATCCAGTACCAAAAAAACGATTCCTGAATCGTTTGCCGATTTAGTTTGCAGTTGCATTGGTAACATATGATTTCAGTTACGTAGACGCAGTGGAGCGGATTCGACCAGTGCAGAGAGGCTTATTACCACTAATATATACATATAATTATCATTTAATGTTGTACATTAGAAATAAACTAATACATTTTCTTTTCTGATAAACCGAAACCCACAAATTTCATTACAGAAATAATTGATCTCATACTGTAAAAGACTAAATAGTCTGTGTATATTTGAATCGACGAATTCATAAACTTTAGCTATATCGCAAATATCACTTAAGTTTTGCTGCTCAGCATGTAACTTCACGAACACGCATTTTCTATTTTGGGAGTTAAGTAGTTATTTAATGTTCCCACAACACATTTAATTTTATATTTAGTAATTTCAATTGTAATTAGTAATCATTTGTTACTTGTCCACGCCAACATGTCAGTATTTCTTTTGTTTATTATGTCAAATTTCTTAATCCCATAAGAATGTTGACTAAATAGTTGAAATAGAATTCACAGTACTCATATTCAGCCTTTGCATCTACACTATTGCATGTATGTGAGGTATACACAAACTTGTACGGCCCAACGTAAAAAAATAAATAAATAAAATCAAATTTGTGGAAGATAAAAATAAAAATATATTTGCGAGAGTTTATTTTCATTAATTTACGCATAAAATGTACACATATTGTAGTTCTCCCCACGAATATTTCAGTGTCACTTCTTATAAAGACTTTAATATTTAGGAAAGTAACAATGTTGACATTTACACGTTTATGATAATTTAAAAATCTCTCACGGGACAGATAGGCAGATAATTATATGCATAGGTGAACAGCAACGCTACTCCAAGTCAAGGAAGTTCAATTAACCGTGAGTAATCTGCGCAACTACCTATCATCTCCTCTCGTTACTTTGCCGGCACGGTAGAGTGGATAGTGTTAATCAAGCAGTCGCAGTACACCCGGAGATGAAACCTATTTCCTCCGTGGTCGGCAGCGGCGATACTGCTGCCACTGACAATTAGTCCCACTCCCAAATTACACACCTACTCGACTCTCTCGTCAGAATGGCAGGGAGCAAAATGCTTAACCTCGAATATTTTAAATTACTACTTCACTATGCCCATTACGTGGATCCTGCGGCAAGCAAACGAAAAGGTTAAATAATCATACTAATTAATCAGTTCCAGTTAGCTCCTCTTCTTCTGCACTTTTAATTTCAGTACGGAGTCTGTTTAGAGTTATTTTGAATGTCCAAGCTCTATTAGATGCTCATCGGATAAAGGATTACTTTATACGCCTAAGTCTAGTGGTAAATAAATACACATAACGCCTCATGCGTTTGTGGTATGTCAAGTATTCTCTGGCGGAAATTTCCTATTTTGCTTAAAGAAACTATGCTGATAATGTTTGTTTACGTTATTTTTATCCTTCAATACATGTACAATAGAAATCGAAACATAGAACTGAAGCCACCATCAGAAAGTCGACAGATTTTCACATGTAACTCGCAAGGAGAATAATTTAAAATCGTTCGACGGTTTAAATGACAGCTATACGACTGAAGCTACAGAGTAAATAAGGTAAGGTAAGTGTGCTATACGTCTCGTTGACAGCGAGGACATTAGAGACGCTGATACAACTTGGTACAATGACAGGAGCTGTGAGAGATGTCATTCATGGCCTTTGTAAAGGAACCATCCCAGCATTCACCTGGAGTGGATTCAGGAAACCATGGCAAACCGAAATCATGATAGCCGGAGCCGGAGATCGAACCTGGATCCCCCGAATACTAGTCCAAAAATTTTACTGTTGCACCACCTCGTTCGGTACAGTATGAATAAGGTTTTGTGGTCAGGGCAGATGCCGTTGTATGACTGCAAGAACTCTGGTTCTGAGATCTAAGTACGTACGAGTTCTCAGTGGTGATGTCTCAAATTACTGAATGCTTCTAGGATAAACTACCGTTTACATTTGCCAACAAAGTTCTGAATACCCCTTAAATTTCCGCAACGTTTGAAACTTATATTGCTCATAGACTTACAGAGTATTTTAAGATTTTTTTTTTAAAATTGGAAAATGAAATTGGTTTGAAATTTGACAATGTAAAGGAGTTCGTGTTCCTATGTGTTGTAATGATGACAGAGAGACCCGCGCCTTTGAAGGGGTTCGAAATTTTCATTTATTCCCTGTTGTGAGGAAACCCGAGTTGGTTGTAGGCGTACGCCCTAGTCTTTCCGCAAAACGTGCGTTGACTTCAACCATGTCTTCCTTGGTGTGTTGTTTTTTATTGCTTTTGTTGCCCTGATTAGTCATTCTGATGTAACCATGAGTTTTCTGCGTCTCAGCTACATTTCCTAACAATGACATATGTCCAGAAATACTCTTATGTTCATATCTGCATTCTAATTTGAGAAATTTTGTGTTAAATAGAATTTTGTCTTATTAATCCAAGTACAGTAAATTTCAATACACGTATTAATGAGTAATTAACCGGTGATGTAAGTGCGGCATGAGTTAAAGCTTATCCGAATAAATTTTGGTCTGAAAATCACCTTCGAAACGGCTGATTTGCATCTAAGTACAAAAGTCATACAAATTAAAAAAAATATACTGGTATTGTTATGACTTTTCTACAGCAATAACTTTACCTATTCAGTCAGTGTTTAATGCGCAAGTGGCGGTCAGAATTGCAACAGTGCTGTTTGTACACGTGCGAAGGTCGACCTTATGGACCCTCCTCACTTGCGTGGACACACCCCGACCTAGGCGCGCCGTTAAGATTCATCTCCCTGCAACTTTCTCTCCTTCACTCTCTCTCTCTCGCTCACACTCACTCTCTTTCTCTCTTGTTCCCCCATTCCTGCTCCAAAGCAACCCCTCCTATTCCCCGCACCAGAGCTATTACGCTCGGGCAGGGCCGAGGCAACTTTGTGTGCTCGAGGGGGAGAAAAAAACTTTCAACCCGTTGCGATGACCGACACCGCGTCATGGCGGCACGTGACCCTTGCATAACCTCACTGCGTAAGCCACGCACCTGTAAATGGGAAGGAGGGGAGACGGGGATTGGTGCAACACCTGCGTGTTGCGTTAGCCCCGCTACAAAACTCCGGCGTCCTCGTGACCTGAATAGTTCAGCTAGAAAAATGCGTCGAGGAAAGAAAGTATTTTGCACCGATAGTTTACTTTTTTTTGTGGTTGTTTTAATGAGAGGCCAGCTGTATTAATTCCTCGTTACAACTGACTGCTAACAATCAGTATGTACGGACGTGATGAATGACATTCATCTGTCCTTAACTAACACTTAAGCATGTTTGGGGGCGTTAGTCACTCGTATATTTGATGGTCAACATAACAGTTCCCATAATACTATTAATTTCATATTATCTCTATTAACTATGTAACCTTCAGCTATAATATCAGTGAAGGATCTGAAACACTACCTGACTGATGTGTTGATGTGTTAAGTGTTAGATAATTACTTGTATTTTCCCGTTTTCGAGCCATAACATTTATTCAAGTTGTATTACCAAAATTTTATCTTTGGGGAGACATAGGATATATTCTTGATAAACTTCTTGACGTAAACAATTACGGAATCTTTCATTAATTTGTCATGCTGAATCATTGCCTAGGAATTGTATGTTAACTTTCAAGAATGATTATAAGTCCAAATCAGATGAACATTTAACACTATCTCCAAAGGTAACACAAATGTCTTCTATGCCACAACATTGCCACGTTTACAGAAATATTTCAAAATGGAACTTATTGCAGAAAAATGATAAATATAATTTAGCTTCTAACACTTCCCGTTAAGAAAGTAGATTATTTAAAAATTCCCTTGAACATTAAAACTAAGACGCATTTCCTTTTTTTTTTATGAAACAAGCAAGGTCATGTACCAAAGTTACCGGACTTTGATACTACTAACTTTGAACATTTACACATGGTCGAAAATCTTCCATTACTATTTAGGAATAGGCCAATATTTTTCTCTGTTACCTTCATGTCGATTTCTGCTGTGAAGCTATCAAGACTTAATTCATTATCATCTAAACATGTCCATGGGATTTAAATTTAGCAGTTATGTTCACTTTGCAGGTACAACTTGGTAGGATTACAAAGCGTAATGATAGGTCAGAGCTGACGTGAGATGTAAAAACTCTACGCCTTTCAGTTTAGATTTCTGGGCATGTAGTGTGTTTGGAGCCGACGTATTTATCCTTCTTAAGGTGGTGAACACTTGCAGTTTTCCGCAAGATTTCAAGAGCACCGCAAAAATATACTTGTTCTGACAAACCCACTACATTCTCCTTTTTTTTATTTATGAACAATTCAAAAGTATTTGTATGTGTGATTAGTTTATTTCCGAACACTCAATTACAGTGAAATATTCTCTTATTACTGGTTTGTGTGTAATACGTTGAGACACCGATTCTTGGTGAAAAGATTCCTACATCACTTTGTTTCAATGCCACAGATGCACATCTGCAACTCTGCTTCATGGTTTTTAGCAGAATGTATTTGAGCATATGTGTCGTTCATGTGACTGTGCCAATCATAACACGGATACCGCAACACCACACGTCTGTGATTAGCGGGTGTAACCCCAAGACGCTGTGAGTTAAAAGCAACCAATCACTGAACAAGAAGCAGAGCAACAGGTGTCCACGTAAGATATTGAAGCGAGTTGGTGCAGAATTCTTTACACCACTGACTCTAGTAATGAGGGTGCTCGCACGCACTATTTGACCTCAACTGGACAACGTTATGCATCAACAGACTATGCTTAGAGATGATGGTTAGAGTCCCGGAAATTTCGCGGCTTCGACTGAGGAGAGGTTGGATTTCTAAGTCATGTATATGTTGGAAACTTTCTCAGTCGGGTCATTGTTTATTAAACGTAACCTTGAGGACTCTAAACCAATGGCGGACATGCATAAAATCCCTCTTGGACTCCCGCGCTACATCGTCAAATGTTCAAATGCTCACTCCCTGGAGCAGCAGACAATGTACAAGTATCTGAGGACAGAGTGTACAAAGGACTGTGGCATCCAGTCTGCTGGTCGATGAACCCGCGAAATATCCGGGACTCTAATGATGGTTTATCACGGAAAAACCTGACTATTTGCTGGATTTCAACACACGTTCAGCTTACCAGAATATTACTGGCTTTAGATTGTACTTGGAACTGTTACCCAATTTGACTGAGCCAGTAAGAATCCCTCTGTTGTAATATTTGATGCATGTTATTGGTAGGGACGGGAATTTTTGGCCCACATTGTTTCAGTGTCTTGCCTGCACACCTGCCTTTTCAACTTCAAGGTTATTGACAAGAGTGTTTTGTACAGAGTTGTTATTCATTTGACTGTGCCAATCAGTACACGTATAACTGCCACACATCACGTCTGTGATTTGCGGGTTTAAGTTCAAGACGCTGGATGTTACGGCATCCAATCACTGACCACAAAGCAGAGATGCAGGTGCGCACGTAAGGCACTGAAACAAAGTGGTGGAAAAATCTTTTCGCGAAAACTATCGGACCCTACTTATACTGACAGGAAAGGTAGAGGCCATACGTGTAATCCGGGGCCATCTTATAATTCGACTGGTATGATTTTATAAAACCTCGGAAAACGTAAATTAGGACGTCCGGAACTAAAATCCTGAATACGAATTCATTGTGATACTGCTGTGCCACATCCTTCTGTCAAGTCAGGGCGTTAGCTGTGTAACGGTGTTGCGCCTTGTTTTGAAACAGTGTTAAATGTAACAAGAATAATGAACTCAAAAGCTCATCTCTTTCTATATTTAATATTGGAGAGCTCACTTTACTAGATAATATTAGCAAATAGTTGTCTAAGGTAATTTACAAAATATTATGTCCATACCTGCAATACATGTAGGAGGATGTCAGATACTGGACTCTAGAGTTATAATTGGTACTTAATGCGAGAAATTATAACTTGTATTATGATTTATATGTTGTAGAATATTAAGGGAACTGTATTCTCTGTGATGTCGGTTTAAAAGGAAAGAATGTGTAATGGCGTAAATATTCTTACTTAGTGAAAAGGAAAAGGTAGTGCTTATATAATCAGTACTGAGTGGAATAAAAATAATGTAATAGTGAATGTTTATAACCCCTAAAGAATTTGGGGTACGAACGACCGAGAGCAGGTTGTATCGGCAATCTGGGTCTCGACCAGGGTCCAGCCCACGTACCTATCTCGTCCTCGTTCCTAGGCGTACCTAGCGTGTACACGCTGGGACCCAAAAGATTTTTGACTGTGCCTAGATAGGACTAAGTCAGGGGAAACCCTGATGGAGATCCATAACTATTCTAACGTGTAAATCGATCGTAGGAGCAAATGGCTAATCGAACAATCTAGTATCTGATTCATTCCGAAGTCTCGGAGAAATAAACGAAAGAAGACATTGGGCGGTATGAATAAAAGTGAGCATATACTTTTTCTCACAATTTTTGGAGTTTAAACTAGGTTTTATATGAATAAAGTTATGAAGTATATACTCAACACTGAGTATTTACTCGGAGAGTGGGGGAAATGCTCAACCACTGAGTTTAAACTCCACGGAGGTATGAATAAACAAAGCATAAACTTAACTTGTTGAGTTTATACTCCAATTTTCATGAGTCTGGTATTAAACAAAC
>PNEQ01120943.1:0-12216 GCA_003012365.1 Medauroidea extradentata
TCATCACGTGACTAACAGCCAATTAAAATAAAGTACGGGATAGGGGAGGGGAGGGGGGATAAGTTAATATATACACGTAAAAAGTGGTGGGGGGCGTCAGTGTGTCGATGGAGCTCGTCCGGGTAAGACGTGCCGGTAGTTGATTTAATTAAATAATTTTTATATAAAAAGTTTTTTATTAAATAGTTGTTTATTAAAATGTTTTTTATAAAAAGTTTTATAATCAAAAATTTTATTTATTAAATACGTGCGGGGTTATTATGGAATGCGAAATCGAAATTTTTTTGGAAGAAACACTAAGATGGCGGCCGGAAACAAGATGGTGTCCGGAATCAAGATGGTGGTAATATTTTTTTCGAAATTTTTTGAAATTTTGAAATTGTTTGGAAAATTTTGAATTTTTGAAATTTTTTTGAAATTTTCGAAATTTTGGAAAATTTTGGTAATTTGACACTCAAGGTCAAGGTCAAGGTTAAAGGTCAAGGTCAAGGTCATTCAACATGGCGGCCGGGGACGTGACGTCAGAACATGGCGGTCAAATCCTCACTCGGCAGAAATCCTCACTCCGGCTCCATGTCCCAGAAGGAACATAATCATACTACTATAGTGTCATATTTTCAAATGATAGCCAGTACCATCGCCTTAGTTATGTATATATATATATATATATATATATATATATATATATATATATATATATATATATATATATATACTTTTAATGCTCTTACGTTAATACCGCTCGTACAAATACATTGCAGTTCTTCACAAATCACCGCAGATAACGCATACGAGCCATTTTAAAATTTCAATTTTCACGTATTCCACAATGGAACACAATTCAAATTTCACATTTTTAAAGCACGTGTTTTAAAAGGTATATAGTGTGCCCGGAAATAAACATTAGTTAAAAATTTTAATATATCTCCATATATTTTTTAAAATTTTTAAACTAAATATAGGTCTGCTGGAAATAATACGAAAGTCAAAATTATAAAATGGTTACTTATTTAAGGTATTAAAGTTAAGGTAATAAACATATAGGCATATAACGTTGTACTTTTTTCGTCAGTAAGGAATCTACATAATTTTTAAAACATTTCTACACAAGTGATATAAATGTGTGAAAAAGAAGTTAGGGAATTAAACCGGATTTATCAAAAAATTATTTAAACGCTTTCTTATTAAATAATGCACGATTGGTCCATAAACCTGCTGTAATACTATAGACTCTGTTTCTGTTTATCGTATTATTGTTTTCAGAAAACTTTTAAGACTGTGGGAAAGTAGGATAAAAAAAAACAGAAGTAAATGAAAGCGAAGAGAAATACAACAATTCAGTTTTGCGAAGGAAAATAAGGGGGAAAAAAAGAAATATTGAAAGAATTTTTCTGGAAGAACCAGTGTGTTAAGGTTTCTAATATTTTTAACTGTGTAACATGTTTACGTATTTATAACTAAGACCAAAGGAACTTTGTTTTAAAGATCACATTTTATAAGAAAATTATGATATTAGAAGATATTTATTGTATTTGTTACATTATATTACAAGTAACATGTTAAAAAATACTCCAATGTGTTCGTCTGAGTTACTTATTCTAAATGACTGTTATTTTTAAGCAACTGGGATTTCAATTATAATTGTTTTGACTGCCTTATCGTTGTGTTGATTATTACATAGTTACGTGAATTTTTCCCAGACCTGGCGTTTAATTAAAAAAAAAAAAATACCAGTTATTCATTAAACTTCTTAAAACAGTTTTCTATTATTTATAAGTGTTAAGAAACTTAATCTCTACGATTGTTCACACAAATCTTATAACCACAATTTATAATTTTACGTCTACGCTAACATTCAGCATCAGCATACTTATTTTTCAAATTGAAAATAATAACAAACAACCTAATTACTTTCTATTTACAAGTGTACTTTTCGAAGCATAGTCTGGGCCGCTCTTGATTTTGGCAGGACTAGAAACAAATATTTCATAAGGCTGGTATGGAACTGATAAAGTTTTGAATCGACTATTACCAACAACAAATTTAATTTAATTTTCCTTATAGTTTGAGGCATGTAGAAGTTTCTTCGGCAGCGAACTCGTTACTTTTGCGTAAAGCACGTGCTATTTTGAGAAAACTCTGGCCGCCTTTGATAACAGAATTAATTAAAACTTTAATTAATTATAGGCTCGACACCATGACTGCAAACTTCAACAGCCGTGAGGACTGCAAACTCTCTCGCGTGACTTCAGTTATCGTATATTCTACGTAGAACAGAAAACACGTGCGGCACAAAAATAAACAATTGTCTTCTTCCACGTATTTATTTTCAATAACATTACTACTTACTAATAAAGTGTTAAATTATGATTTACAACACTACCGAAACTAACCAACGTAATATAAAACTACTACTTATTTATACGAACAAGTAATATGACAGCTACGGATTATCACGTTACTACTGTCTAGATAAAACGTGAATGGGAGGTGTTTTTTTAATGGACTAAACAAAATATCATTCAAGGTTACTATGCTTGCAGTGAACTTATGGTTTTAATAAGCGGCCAAAATTCTCTGTATATTTAGTTATTGGGTGTTAATTGTAATTATAATTACGTTATGTTTGTACTTACATAATTTAATGAATTTTGTTATTGTTAGAACGAGCTATAAGCAGGCTTACGATTCTATACACTTGGTTAATATCATACTGCAAGTAGGATATAATAGTCAGCATTAACTAGACCACTTGTTTAAATGTTTCCAACGTACAAAAAATGTTGTGAGCTATTATATGAATGTTTTATGATGGCGTTATGTTACAGGTCTGCCACACATTTTATAATGATCTAAAAAGCAGTTGAGCAAATTTGACGGACAGTTTACGAATAAGAGAATAAGTAATATTTAAACTGTTTTGAACTTTATTGTAGATGTATTCCATGCAGTCAGTAGTAATAAATGCAGAAAAATATTAACTGAAGCAAACAGTGTTAGTTATGCCCTTATTAATGGCGAATAAACGTATTAAAATGCTTTGTACTTGACCGAGTATGTTGTCAGCAAATATAAATGTAGGAGAACTCTGATACCTTTGGAATGAACAATCTCTTCTACGGTACCAGCAAGCTGACGGCATCAAAACTTGATTAATATTTATATTTCTTTAAATAACGTATCATATAAAAATTTACTAAATTCATATTTTAGTGTAAATGAAACTTATGAACACCGACAGTAATTTGACGTATTTCGAGTTTAGACTATGGCATTATTCCGTTGCAAACGTTTCACATAAATAGAATTTTGGTATAGGCAGCCATATACAGGTTGGTATAAATGAATTTAAATATATTAAACATTTCAAATGTTGGTCTTGTCATTTCTGGAATAATAATCTCTAAGTGTATCAAATTAAACCGTATAATTGATATAACTTAATCTGCGAGGCAACCGAAGACCATATATTGCAATACCGGACGCTCTATCTGATTATTGGAAACATTTCTTTGCTAGCGATCCCAATGAATAGTAGTGATTGTGATTATAAGACTTTTTCACAACTTCGTTTCACATCTCTTCGTAATATACATTTATTTAAATGTGGTATACGACGTTCCCTGCCAATGATTACAATAATTTCTCACTAGGGGAATGATTTCCATCCTTCGCCATGCTGAAAAATTGATGTGTCCGGTATTGTAATATAAGGCTTATACTTGATTGAAATCTTAAAGGGTTGTTTGGCTGTATATAAACACACGTACCGTTGACTGTACCAAACGTATTTCTCTGTGGATTTTTTTAAAATAAAAAGGTACATATGTTGTGTTGTGATAAGCCCTAGCGGCAGATAGCGCGTGTGTGTACGCGCGCCTGTGTGCTGGGCACAGCATGTGTCGCTGACGTCACAACTGCTGACACTGGAAACTTATGACTGTCATTACGTATTCCGGATAGCCAAGCACCCTCAGGGGCGGCAACACACAAGCGCTGTGATAAATTGCCACGGCAATTTCTCAGACACCGTGCTTCGCCCGCAAAATACATAAAAAAATGTACATAAAATCAATACAGACTTTAAGTTCGCACCAAATCTCTGTAGGGAGTAGCTTAAAACGATTATTTTTTAATCATATTAACAGTACCATTGTCCATACAGGTAAATGTCTGGCAACTAATCAAAGGTCACAATTATAGCCACAGTTCTCTTACGTAAGAACGTAAGATAACATTTGGACACATATATAACACTCTGATGTATAGAGTGAATGATTGTTTGGTCAGAAACAATCAAATTTTGTGATTCTAAATTGCCTCAAGTGAAATATATCTAGCTAACAACACTTTTACTTATTTCATAGCTTACGTACAATGGTAACGTGCATAACATTTTTATTTAGCATGACCAGATCAGCCGATGGCAAGAAAATGGTCGATCCGTATACAATTGGACAAGCTGTAACTGCATACGTCATTAGATCATCATTCAATATGATGAAATGCAGAAACACTATATTCATATATATAATGTTATATAACACGGAGTGACATAAAAGTTTTAACGCTAAATGAATAATAAGGTAGGTGAAGTCGGGTTAACTTTATATTTAAGTATTATTCACGTTATACCAAATATTTTGAACGTTTCTGAACTCGTCGGAATCGGATGAAGGAATTTTTCTTTTCTAATGTCTGTCGAAAGAATGCAACGAGTTTCAATACAATAATCTCCTTTTTGTTATTCCATGGTTTGTGCATGTATTACCTGCAAATTAATAACATACGCGCAGAAGCACAGCCACAAAGACAATAAAAATAAATAAATCTTACAGTTATATAATAATACGCCACTGAAATGTTCGTCTGAATGAGGATAACTCTTCTTGAAGAGTTTTTTCCTTATTTTGCACCTCACTGTTACACAAAGTATCCTGTTGAATAACTGTACGGTTTTACATATTTTAGTAACGATGATTATTGATATGTAGTAATAGTACCTTTCACGCTGCTAAAATAAAAAAGTGTAAGTTTGACTAACGCTATTAACTTAATTGTATAACCCTCTATATCAGTACAATTTTCGGAAATACCAAATATTTTCATCGAGGAAATGATTTGACTATTTATACAGTCAAATATTTCCGAAAAATAAATATTATTATGTAGACCAATTTTCAGTTTTGAATATCAGAAATAAAAATATTTGTTACGTATTATTACACCAAAAATATACGGTTTGCATTTTCCAAACGTAATTATTCTATTAATTTTTTGGGACTACCAGTTTTTTAAGAATATAAAATAATATTACAATAGTAAGATCCATATGGAGCAATTCTTAGAAATAATCTTAGGCGGTATATACATATTATATTTATACACATACATTATAAGAGGGTTATTCTTACGTTTTGTCCACTTCTATCTATACCAGCTTGTATGAATCTAATGGTAAAATGAGTTCTTACATTTATTTCTACGACCATGCGATATTTATCAACATCGACAGGTCTAAAATTAACAGCTGTTATGCGGGCGCCTTTGCAGTTACAATAAGTGAGAATCTCATACCACAAATGTGTGCTACAATCTGTTGCCGAATTTCCGCTGAAATGTACTTATACGTTGCTTTATACTAAACTTGTGAAAATTAAATCACTACAAACTTCCGACCATATTAAAAATATTGTTATGATGAAAATTGTTTTAATTTGCGAAAAATGCAGCAATGACTAAGCACACAAACACACACACACACACACGTTTGTGTGCGTTTAGATGTGTAACAGATATTAGTGCATGTGTAACACATATTATTGTAAAAACTGAAATAACTAATTAAAATATCTCTCTATATTAAAACTGCAACATTATATTTATTTCAACCGTTTGATTTAAATACGCTGTTTGTGTACTGTATTTGTAAACAATTAATGATTCGTCAATTCAGATATGCCTTGTAGTTGTACTGCATCACCGGTTAGTATTCTATCTTCCTTAACTTTCTTCGTCAGCTGTTTTTAGCGCGTAACAGTGAAAATTACTCTATTTTAACGCTTCCAGAAATCATCCGATGATATTCGCTTTCACCTGAGTTATTTTTGTCTTATTCCTGTATTAAACTAATACTTAATAAGTTAAACACCTAGGTATAAACTACTGTAGACCTAGGTGTTTAACTTGTTAAGTCGTTCGCTCACGAGAAAGTGAGTAGTATCCAGTAATTTAATATGTAATAATTCTGGAATTGGATGCGACTTCAGTTTTCATTTACATAGTTTTCAGCCATTCCTAATCTATTATGTGGCATCCAGTTACATTTCGTTGACAGTCGCTTAAGGTATTTTGTTTATGATAATGTAAATACTTATTTCATGCCGTAAACGTTTTTGTTAAATTGTATATTTATGTAATACGTTCTAAAACTTTTCCGGATAGTATTTATTACATTTCCTCTTATACTGACACATAAATTTTATGTTAACTAATGTTAAATCTTGAAGATGGTTTACTTTTCATACACTTATACCGATTCATCGACAACTCACGCATTTAGTTAACAAAAAAGTCAATTTATGAGTTAAGTTTGTTAAAAGTTGTACTAAACAATCTAGTTTTCAGTGTTGCAAATTATAAACATCACTCTGTCACATACAATGTAAACTGTACATTTTTATACATTTATTTTTCGTACTTTTAGTAACCATTCGTAACTAACTCTGCAAAAGACACAATCAGGTGCATTTTTCCTCGCGCAGCCGATCCTCTTCTACCCAAATAGAGTTAATAATTCTCTTTGACAAACTTCTCTTACGATGCTACACAAAAGAAAATAAATTTTCATATAATTACACTTTGTGATGATCACATATGTGTTTCCTCTTAGAAATTGGAAAATGAATAGAGTTTTTTTAATATTAATTTAACAATTGCGACACCAAATCACCAATCACTACTTGCAGTACCGTAAAATTGTCTTCCGAGACATGCTCACAAGACAAATACATTTTGTTGATCTGAAATATTACTTCATGGCTAACGGATCGACTGGTGGTCGACTTATCGTTCGTTACATTATCTTACATACGTATTCCAAGTTATAAAGACACGCCATTCATAAATACCACGTTTTTCTTTTTCCGCTGCCATTACAATACTTATTTTTTAAGCCCAAACGAGAGCATATTTCTCAAATCTGACTGTTAGTTTGGTTTAAAATTTTTTTTCACCATGTTGGTAAGTTTAAAGGCAGTAAATACTACGACTTTTACATAATTATGAAAAAAAAAATTTTTTTTTGTTAGTAGACATACTAGTCGAAGACACATGTTTCATTGTATTGAAAAAAAATAGCTAACACGATAAAAAATATTTTGAACTAAACTGCCAAATATATTTGCGATATCTGCTCTCGTTTAATATTTCAAAAATAATTGTCATAAAACAGTACAAATAGCAGATCATGGCCTTAATCACGTTATTTGTGATGTCTCTGAACGATCATATAGTGCAACGTTGACATATAAAATGAACTAAAAAGTAAATAACTTGTATTATAATCGATGTGCAGTAATCGTAGATTAGCGTTCTTAAAGAGAAGTAATGCTTTCACGGCTAGTGTTGTATGCAGCCCTTTAGAAACAAGAATCTTGAATCATTACAATTAGTCCATGACAGTTTGTTCGGTTTAAAGTCAAAACCCCAAATAAAAAAAAAACCAGTCGAGGTTTTCAAGATATATGAAACAGATACTCCTTAATATCATACAAAAAAGTCTCAAAGAATCCTCCAAGGGTACAACACTGTTTTGCTGAAAACGCTCGCCCTGTTGAATTTCAAGTTATATCCAATACAAAAAAAAAAGTTGCATAATAAAATAATAGAATGACCTACAGCGTTTCTTTCTGTGTCTTCTATATGTTGGTATGTACACTTTTATATGTTGTGACACCCGTTGTTTTTATGACCGAAAATTTGAGTTTGGAAGAAACCCACTATTTTAAGTTACACATTTCTGAAACTGAGGCTATACCATTAACTAAATTAAAGTCTTCAAATAAAAGTTATAAAGCAGAAATAAAATCCTTAAAGAAACGTGTGATAAGCGTCCTTTATTTATTCACCTTTGGCAGTAGTCTAATAACTATTGTAAATATTCAAAATACTATTGATATAGTGCACTATTTGAAAAAATACTTTATATAGGTAACGAGATGATGTTAAGCCGCAATTGAAATACCAGATTATTACTTTTAAGACAATTTGCTGTTAGCGTACAGTGTACCATGTGGCTTTATAATGTAGAAGGAGAGAAATTGATTTTTGTATAATTCTGAGTGCTGTTTGTTTTTTAACATTTCTACGTTATCATTAAAATGAAAACTGCATAACTGACAAGAAACCATACAATTACTAGTACTGAATATTAAATTGGAAATAAATTTCGAACTACTGTGAAAAATATGACGATACGCCATAGTAATGTTTTCAGCAAAAGTAACTGCATATTGCTTGGCTGACAGTCATTCTGAGGAGTGAAGCACAATATATTCTAGTAGTATTTATAAAAATTAAGAATTGTTTCATTTTAAATTCAATAGATTATGTTACGCCGTTCTGCTTTATGAATTAAGCAATTAAATTCCCAGCATTTAACGAAAAACACCCTTCCCCGTATGAGTTGGGAAATTTGCAAGTAGCGTGCGACGTATTTAAGTAGTTTATAATAGGAAGCTACAAAAACGCACACCAAACTTGGCGACATGTGTTCTCTCATTACGAAACAATAGCACACCTGTTGCCGAGAAGTTAATGAGGACTAATTACCCCGCAGGTTTTGCAGCTACAAGGATTTTGCGGGAGAGATATTTTACCGCTCTAGATGGCATCGTTAACCATGTGTAAGAAGGCACGCAATAGTGCATATGTGACTTAATACAAGGTGAAGCGTAATTAACATATTATTAAAAATTCCCATAAACAATTTGCATTACAATGTATATTATATTTATTTTATAACTACAACAACGTCAAACAATTTCAAATGGCATTACAAATTATTTCTATGATGTAACTTTTTTATTAATTATTTACAATTTTGTAAAATTTTAATTTTCTTTCCTTTAATGATATTAAAGGTAATCTAACTTAAGCACATGAAAGTTGTTTACATAATATTGAAAGTTTACATGAAAATACGAATTAAGGCCTTGTTACGGAGTTTTGCAGTTATTTCGAAAATATTTTTTTTATTGCTACCTAATACTCATATCAAAATTTCGCTGCACAGTTTTGACACTTATATGTTATAATTTGTAGCTGAATTTTTTTGTAGAATTATACTGAACGGTTTTTAGGTTTCATTACCCAGAGTACCACGTTTTTCGTCGTGAAAATAAGCAAAAATAAAGGATTTTGTTTTTGCTGGCGAATGGTACATTTAAAAAAAACGTCCACAGTATTGTGCATCATGTGATTGCACATTGACTCAAATTTTTTCAAAACTTTTGGTTACAAAATATTTGAGTTATTGGCACCAGTCTGAAAAAAACTCGGGAACAAGCCGTTAACGCAAACTACATCAGGAAATAGAATTTAATATGGGTACATACAAGGAAAATAACACTGCATACACAAAAGTAATCTGTACAATAGAATGAAGAAATTATCAGCAAAAAATCAGCCAAAATTCCTCAAAATGGAGGAAAATTAACTTAAAAGTTAAAGAAAGTGAAGTTTAAGTCTAGAATTATGTAATATTCTCTGAATTTATTACCGTGCTATTTTATAGCATGGTGGACCAACAGCAATAAAACTAATTCAATCTAAGTTACAAAAAATGTCGATATAACATTTTCTTAAATTTTATACAAGAGTTCTTGAAATAAATGTATTCAAGTAACGTATCCATGTCATAAAATCATTGAAATCAAGAGGGGATTATTTATTGAACAGAACGTGAACAAATAACATACGAGGGTTATTTTTTTCAACTTCCGATCGCCTGTAATAAAAAAACGGGAATGAATTAGGAAATTATTTTAATATCAAAAGAAACGTACATCTTTACACTATTTTTCCACATAATCACCGTGCAGATTGAGGCGTTTGTCGTACCGATGCACCAGCTTGTCGATACCCTCTACAAAGAATGATGCCTCCTGCCTATTCAGCCTTGTTTTAACAGTGTCCTGCAGTTCATCATGGGTGTTGAAGCGTCGTCCTCCAAGCCACTTTTTCAACGTGAGGAAAAGGTGGAAGTCACTCGGTGCCAAATCCGGACTGAAAGGTACAATGACAGGAGCTGGGAGAGGAGACGGACGTGGCCAGCATTCACCTGGGGCGACCTCTGATGTGTTACCGTTTCGCCACCTCGACGTGATGAGCAGCATCAAAGTGTTTACAGATAAAGGTATTTGATACTAGGGAAAAAAAGGAACCAAAGCAAGCGCAGCCGAGCAATAAACGATACTATCTGAAAAAGAGATACAAATCAAAAGTTGAGAGATATGCGCACTTGATCATATAAATAGTGAAATACAAGTTACAATAACTGAAACTTGCGAAGAAACGCGAGATATACTCCTATCACGACCAGCGAAAAATGGCAAGAAACCCATGACATGAAGAGTCATAAGAAGACTCTAATAAGTAAGTAAGAGTATCCTGAATAGTTTTTAAGGAAAATTAATAAATAACATTGATTATCAGAAATTAAAAGAAATGAAAACAAATAAAAAACTCATCTCTCTAAAATTATTAAAGAAATGATGTTTCTTGAAACGCATTTCCAAGAGTTCATATTTAATATTCAGATTATAAATTATTTCAAACGACATTTTTGTATAAATATTGTAATTATGTGATACACTTTTTAGATACGTAGCTGAATTAGTATTTCTTTATAGAATGCAACAGGAAGACAGACTCCAATCACTACACGATTCTCCAAACGAATATACGGATACACGTCAGCCACTCAAGACAACACGTTTAGCCGCCCTGATCAGCAAAAGACCATTCATTTACCAAAACAAACTGTTACTGCGTTGTACAACTTTGAACAATATATTTCACAGTATTGAAGTTGTAATCGTTGCTGTAATTTGTTCTCAGTAACTTTATAAACAAAATATTCCAAGGCTAACAGGCAAAAATTATTGTTCTTGAGAACAGAACATATTTTGTCCTTAATTAATACTTATTTTGTATAATATGGATACAGGAATAAATTTGATTTCCGAAAAACCTGGCTAGTATTGCAAAAAGAAATGTGACAAATATGTCGGTAAAGTTGCAGAATATTTCCAAAATTTTGGATGTTACTTTTGGACAGATATATCAAACTAAAGTTTCATTCATAATATATATTCTTCCCGAGTTACAGACGTTTAAAAATCTGTACTGGACTTATCGATGCAAGCCATTTCTGATACACAGTTAAAGTAACTGCATCCATGTAACAGTACTAGTTTATAACTGCAGAAGACCCATAAGAAATGTCCACTTTGACCGAAACTCATGGCAAAACATGCTGCATTACTGATTGTCGGGCACGTTCTGAAAATATTGCACGTACATTGTTGGAACGTAATTTCACTCTTCGGCATAGCACTGCTATATACGAAACAGAAAGTGCTCTAATACAGCGGTAGGTTAATTGTATATTGCATTAAAAGCAAACGTTTTACATAGCCTACAAAAATTTCGGACGGCTAATGTTTAAACGGAATGTTCTGGTGCAGTTGTTATTGAGTGGTGGATGAGCACGACCTGCGAGCGATAGGATCCTCGATATGATGGTAGAATTCTTCACCTTCTTTCATCATAAAGTCTCTTGTTTCGTTCGTAGTTACCACACTTTTTTTTATCGAAAACGATCAATATTTCCCGAATTTCCCTCGAAGTTTACAAAAATATACCTGCCCAAATTTGCTTAACCCCCGCAACTCCGCCTTCTTCTCAAGTGGCCTCACTGACTCAAAATGTAACGGTCACATTAGGCCTTGTTGGAAAGTATGGCTAGGCGTCCTCTTGATAAGGTTTAGCAATGTATTTTTAGCTCAGGCATGTAAGGCTTCTCCGTGAATAATATGAAAATAAACTAGTATTATTTTACAATTACTTTTGTAGTGGCTATATATTTATTTAAATAGCAATACCATTATAAATATTTTTCCATTAATTTCATGTTATTCCATTTATTTAAAA
>PNEQ01120943.1:18161-41204 GCA_003012365.1 Medauroidea extradentata
ATATATATATATATATATATATATATATATATATATATATATATATATATATATATATATATATATATATATATACAAATGTTTAACCTATCATGCTAAGAATTTGCGAAAGTCGATCATTGAAGACGCGAGAAGACGTAATATTTGTTTTCACGTATAAAATAATATACTTAACCAGTTGAGATATTGAGAATTTTTTTTGCTTCAGAATGTAGCTTTCGTAAATACGAAAAATAATTTTCTCAGTTTTTATACTGAGAAAATAACTCTCAAATACCCGGGGGCTGTGGGGGCGGAGGTGGGGGCTAACTTAAACCTTTCAAAGCAGACAATTCAAAGAAGTAAAAAGAACCATATATAAATATTTTACAGGGAAGTTAACATTCAGGAATTATGTCGTAACATATGAGTATACAACCTGTATGTGCTCAGTGAGGGAAAAATTTATTTGTTTTTAATGAACTTCCGAAGGTACGAATTAAAGGCACAGTCATTAACGGTCATGCTCGAGATAAATGAGTCATCATAATACGTATGCTGCTTATACCGTCTGAATATTCTCTTACATTCGTCTAATTTTCTGAGACTATAAATAAAGTCCGGGATAGTAATTGATAGTGGCATGGATAGACTTAAGATAGTTTTCAACTAATTAGCCTACTGCAGAGTGAGCTCAACTTGCAGCTTGGTTATCCTAACACTTAATGGCCGAGCTATTAATCTGGCATACAAAGAAGTCCTTTAAATGAATAAATATACGCTATCACGAATAACAAACGCTAGAAATGCCACGGACGGACTGCTAGCTTTTATCATACAAATTGCATTTTGTTTGTTCGTCTTCTATGCGGTTCTGTACCAATCATCCGATTGCGATGAAAATTCTGCAAAAAAAAAAAATTGGCTGGGGTAGACGAAACGTGGCAGAGGAACAGAAAAGGATATAAAAAAAATTTTGTTAAATAATATACTTTCGTAAGTTGTGCGCAAGCCCGCAAAGGTTTCTACTAATTTGTGGTGGAGTGGCAAGGAGGGGGGGGGGCAGAAGAGGGACATCCAAAAACTTAACGGGAAAAGCTAAAAATTTTTAGTCAGTTGTGCGTGCGTTCGCAAAGTTTTCAACATAAAAAAAAAATACTTTTTTTGGGGGGGGGGAGGGGGTTAAAAACGGGACATATAATCAGAACGGGGTATCAAAAATAAAATGATTTTATTTTTAAAATGTTGGTAAGTTGTGTGTTCCCACGAAGGTTACTGCAAAAACTAATTATAACTTGGGGGAGGTGGAATGTGAAACGGGGTACAGAGGTAGAACGGGGTGCCAAAAGAAATTTTGAAAATATTTCTAAAACACACATTAATTACCCCTAACATAATGTTATTCCATTTTTCACTTTTAAAATAATTTTGTTTCAGAAAAATTATCATATTAAATTGAAAACCCCGCTAACGATGTTGCGGGAACCAGTTAGTAACATATTAAGAGAATGTGCGAGTACGTCTTGCAATAGCCACAGACAGCGTGAGGAGTTGGCACATCCTGCAAGGAACACTTTTCCCCTATGAATTGCACATCACACAGCGATCTTACGATCCGTTTGTAAATGAACGGCGTCAGCTAGGTGAGGATTTTCTTGCAACTTGTACAACATGTAATAACGATTCATATGACAATTCAGGCGAATGCACGCTTGGTCGCTAAACATTATATCTGCATTGTTAGCGTCCTTGTTAACTATCCGATCACTGGATTTCTCCATCCTATCTTAAACTTCACCATTCAGTTTTTGCACGAACTGTGTGTGAAAAAGATGGAATTTAACGCGCTTCAGAATACGATGCACAGACGTTTTCGAAATCACACGTTCCTGAGCAACATGTATTACAGTTCGTGTGGACCGTACCGTAGCCTTACTTAGGATCGCACGACTGGAACTTACACACATTTCTTTCGCTATTGTGATTATCACTAACCTTTCATTACATTAATATTTTCTCTATGATACCGGGTTTTCCCATGTGACCGGACTTACGGACGTCTTGTATATATTATGCTGCCTGCAAGTGGAAGATTCAGTTATTACAAGACAATATTTGATAGTGTATACTTAGAGAGGTTCACACAGAACCGTTAAAACCAGAGAAACTACTAAGTTTTGAATCCGACGGGTGTAGTGTCAAAAGCATATACTCATCAATGACGCCGATATTGAGCTCGTAAAATAAATAGAAAATAACCATGCCACATACAATGCATTTACTCAAAGTTTATCTGGCTTACGTACAGTAATGTTTTTTATTCATTTAGTTGTTTTGTTACTATAGGGATCTCCGATAAAAAAAACCTTACAAATATTTATATGTTAATTATTACAGAAATCATAAAATACATCTCGTGCACAAGATACATGCTTTTGCATAGTAAACCATAAACACTTAGCTTATTTTACAAAATGTATGTTTCTATAATTTCAAACATAATTTTGATGCATCGACACATTTGTCAGATGTTAACATATTCTCAAGAACTGTATAGTTCTTTATATTAACTGAATTATTGCTGCGTTTACTATTGTGTTTACGAAACGAAATAATTAAGGGGTATTGATCCCTACCACCTTGGATTTATCTGTTTCTTCTCGATAAATTCTGTTCCAGTCGATGTATCAAAATTTTTGTCACGACAAGGCATGGATACAAACTTAATCGATTTTCTGTAATTGCCGGAACCATAATATATTCATTATTCTGTAACGTGAAACAGCTGAAAAGGACAAATTTCTTTATTTACGGGAGCGACTACAGAGGCCACAAAATTAACAGAAACAATGCCATGTGGATTCCAAAAAGTGAAATAAACAATAAACTATGCCTTGTCAGCGTGAAAAAAGTAAAACAATGTGTCTATTCCCTGATTTATAAGAAAAACCGTAAATCCGATCTGACAGGGATCAATCCCCCTTAACTATTTCAAGTAAACATTCCTTTAAAAAAAAAGTTTGCTTAGTCTGTTTTTTCAGTGTGTGAATGTGACCCACTGTTAGGCATCAAAATATGGCTAGATTTAAATAAATCCCCATCAGTAACAAACAGCGCATTTGAAGTTTATATTATAGGTCAAGTAGGTTAAGATGAACTAACGATTAGAAGACGAGCAGTAACGTAATTAAACTAAAATGTCATGTTTAGATGAACACGTTAGTGTTGAATATATTTTTTGACATTGCAACTGGCAAATCAGAGACGTATGATACCACAATGGCCTTGTTATTATTGGCGCAATCAAATGAGAGACATGCCTGAAGAAAGACAAGCTGCCAATAACCATGAAGCGCAGCTGTCGATGTGTACTAATTACATTGAAACAAAGTGATGCAAAATTTTTTCGCGACAAAATCATGATTCTAATAATAACTTCTGAACTAACTGGCGTAGACTGGGGTGTAAAATTTCTTATTGTTTGAATGCCGGATTTTTTGCGATAGCAGCGGAATAAAAAATTAACATTTTACTTAGGGCCCCTGATGACGTTAGCGGTGCGCTTAAATAATGATTCCATTTCGCGCCATCAGGAGTTGAATATCGTTCATGAGATACACAACAAAGTTCTTGCATTATAGGCCCAATTAGAAGTAGTAACCAGTACTGGCTAACACATCATTATTTTTTACGTACAAAACTCGGTACACGTGCATAAATAAGTGCAAATTTATTCACAAGACAAAAAATATATACAGCATGCATGAGACATACATACGTACAAATACAGTATATGTCCATATATACGTACATGTAAACCTTCGTACTTTCACACACAATGTTCTTATACGCATAGATAAAAACGTACGTACTTGCAAATAAACGCTGTCTTAACGTAAAGGTGGTATATTATCTACTTCAGAGTATATATATATATATATATATATTTATATATATATATATATATGTATATAGAAACTCACATCACACAGACACACACAAATCTTAGTTATCTAACACTGGAGAAATGTTAACTTTGCTTTAATGATAACACTAACTATAAAATAAGTTCACAAAATGACATTATTTATGGCGAAACAGAACTTGTGGTTTCCCCGAATCTTAACATCCGCCCAAGGCGATCCGGGTTCGATTCACGGCAGGGCCGGTCCCAGGATTTTCGCACGTGGGAATCGTGCCAGACGTTGCAATTGGTCAGCGGGTTTTCTCGAGGATCTCCCATTTCCCTCACCCCTTCATTCTGACACTGCTCCATACTCACCTCATATGACCCTTTACCAGCGCTAAATACCTCGCTGTTAAGCGCTGACCATTATCTCTCACTCTCACCCTCACTTAGCATACGAGGAAAGATGTTGTATAGCCATATTTGAAGCAAATTTCTTATTCTTTATACAAACAATATTTTTTTTACATCTGTTGTACAATATTGTATACAAAACAAATTAGCGGGGGTGTATTATAGATATTTTAATCACGAAATGCTACAAATATTTTTGAGAACATTGAAGTATTAAAAAGTTTTAATTTATTTCAATTTTCCAAACCGAATTATGATAAGAAACGTATCGGGGTTAAGATCAGCGTGCATATTAATACCGGTAACGCAAATTACTACGTCTTAATTGAAGATATAAGCAAATCAAAGTAAAATTATATTTATGTATATCCTAGTTATTTCAATGCATTTACATAATATTTATTCTTTCCGTACATAATATAAAACAGGCGTACAAGCAATAAGTATGTATCCTAGTATAGTAATGTTGACGTCCTACGCTTGAGTGAAAAAGCATTTTTTTTACTTTACTCCTCATAAGACGATCTTTAAAAGTTCTCACGTTACCTTCATGAGCCTATACGTGCTCATAACTGGGTACAAGCTAGGATTTGAATAGATGAGGTAGAAAACAGTACCGTCGGTATAATTTTCCTCGAAAGCAATATTTGCAGCGAGAGAAACCATTATATAACTTAAAATTAATTTAAACAGTTATTTGTGTATTCTTTCTTCAGTGACTCACAAACGATATTCGTCAGACAGTACAAAATGTCCATTATCTTCCTGTCCGCAGTATTTAATTTAACATGCACTCCTAGAGATATATTAATTGCAACATGACATCTGCGGCTGCAAACGGATAACTCCAGAGATAATGAATCCTATCTGCATGTGTAAGCTTACAAAACTACGCAGATATTTAATCGTTGACTCGTCATGAACTAGAGCGTTTCTCTGCATGTGACGTGACCTCATTGGCGGAGACAGGAGGGGGTGGTGGTGGGGTGGAGTACTTCTACACCGCTTGCTCGTGATTGGTTACAGTTAATGACATTTCAGTGCATGTTTGGATTGAGCGAGAGGTCAGAGTACAAGTACATAAAATAGTTGAGATTATCATTAAACATGGGATTTTTACTAGGTAATTTTACGTAAGCTGGATTATAAAATCGTTTTATATAATAAGAATATTATTAAGGGGTATTGACCCCTACCACCTTGGAAGTACTCCTTTCTTCTCAATTACTTCTATTACAGTCGATGTATCAAAATTTTCGTCACGACATGACATAGATACATACTTAATAAATTTTCTGAAATTTTTGAAACCATTGTATAGGTATTGATAATTTTTCAATGGGAAACAGCTAACCAGGAAAGTTTGGTTTGTTTATGACAGCGACTACAGAGGTCGCAAAAATAACAGAAACGTTTCCATACGGTTCCGTGTAAGTGGATTAAACAATAAACTATGCCTTGTCAACGTGTAAACAGTAAAACAATCTCTCTATGCCCTGATTTATAAGAAAGTTTATACATCCGATCTGAGAGGGGTCAACCCCCTAAAGTTTCTTTGAAAAGGGGGCCGTGGTTGGCGAAGTTGCCAGAGTACTCGAATCCCACCAAGGCAAACGTAGTTCGATTTCCGGCGGGGTCGGTTCCCGGATTTTCGCACGCACACTCTAAATCTGAATTAGTGAATATGCACTGATTCACGCTGATGGATGGAGCAGTTTCAACAATTTGAATATTTTAAAATAGTCACCGTTTAATTAGTGAATATTTACTGATTTCCTTTAAGAGTGCTAACATCTCACAAGGGAATCATTGAACATTCATCATTTTTTTTCAGTAGTTTTCAAAGAACAGTTTTCACTTGTTGAATCAATAAAAATTTACTGTAAAAACTGTGGACGTTCACTAATAAACTTGTGGAATATTGGACCTCTTTATCGGAATCAGTGAATTGTGACCGATTATACGGTGATTTCTCACTGAATACATTTCTTTAAACTGCTCCATCCATTGGAGTGAATCAGTAAATATTCACCTATTCTTATTTAGAGTGTGGAAATCGTGCCGGACGATGCCACTGGTAGGTGATTTTTCTCGCGGATATCCCGTTTCTCCCGCCCCCTCATTCCGGCGCTGCTCCATAAACCATGCCACCCGTCAGAAGCGCTAAAGACCTCTATGTTATGTGCTGGCCATAATTGCTTCAATCTTCTTCGAAAAATCACAAAGTAAAAATTTCTTATCTAACGAAACCTGTCAGGACCTCATGACCAAATAAATGGGAGTACGACTTTTTACCAAACATTCGAATTTCTGGTTCCGAGTCACTTAACTACACTTGAAATTCTAAGCCACTGTGCTTATTTATTAAATAACTACTGAACCTTCAGCTAATTATAGTTTACGCGTTGATAGACGTCCACGAGACAGTAAACGTTTTAGTAAATTAAGTTCCCAATTTAAAAGGAGTTAATGCATGTCAGATTGTATGCATGTTATTTTGCATAATTCGTGGGACAAAGAGATGGCTACACGTTCTGCACATTAGCGGAGTGCAACTTATATTCAATTCATTGTTTATTATCCATTTGACGCAGTGTCTGGTACTGTTTTGGTTACACCAATTACCCATTTTTACACAATAACGAAAATTTAAACGTTACAACATTTTTGAAAAATATGTAAGACTTCACTATATGCCTGGTTGTGTAATAAAAGTCAACTGGAACCGAAGTTGTCGATATAAAACTAAAAAGCCAATTGTGATACAGAGATATTGTCCCCAAATACTTTGACTTAACTGTCACAAGCAGTTATAAATTATTGTTCTCAATAATCCCATAGGGTTGGTACATGAGCTGTTTACTTCAACGTTATTTTTAAATATACTTTTTAAATAAGCTATAATAAATTCCTGGGATGCAATATGTCTAACGTATATTATTTACTATTATTTTGACGGTGTATGGAACCGTACAGTATTTTGAATACTCTAAATGTATTCTTTTTCTGTTGGTGTAGACCATTATATGTATTCCGACTACGTCACCGCTCTCTTTGCGTACCTATACAAAGGACTTGCACTGCTCAAGGACACATAAAAGTGATCATATGAATAAGTAAATTAATCAATTAATGTAAGTTGATATATAATATTTTTCACATAAAACGTATAAAATTACGTGTCATCTATATATCAAGTCAATGACTAGATTACATAGCCTATAGCTTGTGTAGAAAATTTGTGCTACTGTAGAGCGGTTTAAAAAATAGAGTTTCTCAAAATTAATTAACAAGCTACAATAGCCATACGCGTCATGTATCACACATAAAGGCAATTTAGAATGCCAATAACTTCATCAGTGGTATTTTCTCATTTGTTCGTAAGTAAAGTAAAATTGGTACGAAGAGAAAAAACGATAACATACATTTTTGTACGTGCTGCATGGGAAAATGTGACGTTTTCGAAATTATTGTTATTACAGTGGTTTCTTCAAAAGCAATTCTAATGTCTGCCTTTTCGTACTAATTCGTTTCTTGTACGCATTCAGTTCACCGACTAAACTTGAACGAGTAAGGTATAGCTCAACGATTCAACGTTGGACCCGCATTCGAGAGGACCTGGATTCTATTCCCAGTTTCACCCTTCATTATTCAGATTTTCAGTGGTTTACTGAATTATTTTCATGTGAATATATATTTTTTATCATTGGCATAGTAACTTTCTCTCCCAGTTCATTTCCTGTGCAAAGTTGTGTGTTACCATCTCTAACCTCATTTCGACAATACGTAAGTTGCACTTTAAATAAAACAAAAAAATCGACATAACCTATATTCGTGGCGTGACTTCAATTATTTTGATATTTTCTAAGGAAAAGTAGGAATATTATTGTGAAAATCCGCACCTGCAGATAAGTAGTGGTACGAATAAACGTATGTGGTTATAATGCATTGGCGTTTGAAGTATTAATAAAAACATGTTTTGCGTTAAAAAAATTTTCAACGTATGTGCGATTTCACCTTTGATATTACAGTGCGAATGACAGTAATTACATCAATTACCAAAATGTTATTGTACATAATAATAAAGTCATTCTCATAATAAAAATAAAAAAAAAAATAATACAGATCCGTGATAGTAAATAAATAAAATACGGTTAGCTTATCGCTAAATAAGTGTTCATATTGACAGTAGAAATACCATTTAATGACATATAACAACATAAACCATACTGAAATTGGCCTATTTTTAGGTGTGCCCCTATTTAACTGAACGTGTGATGTCTAGAAGCGAAAACTTTGAGATTCAGGAGAGAAATTATCTTCAATATTTCTGCGAGTATGTCTTTGCTTCCAGTCTTGTAATTACTCTACTTCCTTGCTGCCATTCACCTGAGTTCATTCATTTGTAGGATTGGCGTCGGAGAAGGTTTCATTTAAATCTTTCACTTTTTATCTGGCGCTATCTGGCTCTCAGCAGACGAAAAACCTTCCCCAGTAGAGAAGTAAATCAAGACTCAAAATTAAAGTTTGTATCGTGTTGAAGAAAGTCCAACAGTTATTTTTTAACAAAGATAATTTAGTTTTTAAATTTCATGGTAATAAGGTTTCATTAGATCTTTTTTTTTAACTCAACAATTTAACATTAAATGCTAAAAGTTTTATAGATAACTTGACGACAAGTAGCATGAAGACATAAAAAGTTTTATGTCTTGTAAACTCACAGCGATCATCTGTCATTCACATCTCACATATAAATTTTCTTGAAGAGTAAAACTTCGCAAATTTACCCCATTGCTAAAATAAAGCTTTTAAATCATCGACCATCTAACATCCGGTTTGCCACGAAATTTTATTATTATATTTGGCAGGTTAGACTTTTTTTTTTCAGCTTTCCTAGATTTTAACTGAACCACTGTTGTCAGATGGAAAATTTAAGCAACTAAGCAAAATATTTTTTTTTGTAAACACAATGCAATGCGGGTTCGTCATAACATTCACATCTCAAAATTGCATTTAAAGCAAATAAATTTACAGCTACTATGCTTCATGTAGGATGTACGTCGCTTTTTAAAGAATACTAAGGCAATAACTTCTCTATTTCATGATAATGACTTTTAAAATCATTAATCCGTTCTCAAATTGTGACTTGTGTATTGTTTACTTACCAATGTTCTGAACTCAGTTCTAACGTTTCTTTATAGATCTGCCAATAATAGGTAATTCATTTTTTATGTGGAAGGTGGCTGGAAATAACCTGTACTCACACTTCCCTAGTTGCTCAAGTATATTTTCTGATACCGCAACATATTGGCAGTGCATTTGTGTAGAGTCGTTTGATATTTAAGTGTTAGCAATAATACCACCCGTGCAGTCGTAAAACAGCACTGTTTAGGATCCTGCCTTTTATTATTGGGAAAGCCATTTGTCATTTTCAAAATTGTAAATTATAGCAAATTGCTTATATCGAAGTTATTGCGTTTCCTAAACCAGTGCCGTAAGAATAACATCATGATTGGTGAGGTCAGAGGGTCGTACGTACCTTTAACGAGGTCTTAAGAGCTGATGAGTGTAAAATGAGGCGAAGTGGTTTTGTTACAATTATATTACGTTTTAGACAGATTTTCACTAATGTTATATTTTACGAGAGTTCATTATTCAAACTTATATCCACGCAGTCCATATTTTTCTGATATTGCCTGGCAAGCCGGGCAGCGAGAGGTACGAGCAGCAACTATGTCAGCGTTGGGAAACCACGGAAGACAGCAAATCACCTCACCCCCCTCGTAGTGCCGCAATAATGAGGACAAGCACGCCGATATATGGCACTGTTACCAAGTAAACCAGGTCTGTCGTCCGTCTGTCGTCCGTCTGTCGTCCACCAGCACCAGCACCGGCTTTACGGCAGTGTAACATCGTAATTTTGCAGCCGATTTGGGGTGACATGATGTGAAGATGGAGTGGCGCCTGGAATGAAGGGTGGGAGAAACGGGAGTACCCCGAGAAAACTCACCGACCAACGACATCGTCCAGGCACGATTGCTACTTGCGACAAGCGGAGCCACCGCGGCCCCTTGATGTTAGGTATGCCTGTGTCGGCAACTGGGCCAGTGGTGAACAATTCGTGCGATTGTGCGTTGTGTTGTTTGTTGAGTTACCCCATATGGCATAATGTAACACACCGATTGCTGCATGTCACAACGGAAACTTCAGGGAATGTAGTGTTCCTGCGACTGTGGCATGGGGCGGTTTTCTTGGTCGGGAAGCAGTGAGGATGTATGTTGAAAACTTTCCATAACGACGACACCCTAGCCATAGCATGTTCCAACGGCTTGACAAACGACTTCATTGCGTGAGACAGATCGAACTCGTTCTGTACCTGTGATTGAGGAAGAAGCTATACTGGAAGAAGTAGAGAACATACCCAGCACCAGCGTTTGTATGATAGCACGCCATCGTCCAGTGAGCTACATGACAGCTTGACGCATTTTGCACGAGCAGAATCTTCACCCTTACATGTGCAACGTGTGCAAGCACTAGGAATACAAGACTATCCACGACGACGTCGGTTCTGCGCATGGTTCTTACGACGTGCAGTACGCCCGCAGTTTCACACATCCGTCTTATTCATAGATAAGGCCACCTTTACGGATGACGGATGTTTCAACATGCGCAACACACATGCGTGGTCAGATGAAAATCCTCGAGGTATTTCCGTTCGTGCACATCAACAGCGATTGTCAAACAATGTGTGGTGTGGGATCGTGGGTGACAACTTTATAGTTCCGCACATTCTGCCAAATCGGCTCACCGGCCATGTGTATCGGGACTTCCTACAAAACGACTTGCCACGTCTTCTTGAAGATGTACCCCTTGATTTGCGAACGCGGATGTGGTTCCATCACGATGGTGCACCTGCGCACTTCAGTCGCGTAGCGAGGCAGCAACTGACACACATGTTCGGCGAAAGATGGATTGGCAAACATGGCCCCATTCCATGGCCAGCACGTTCTCCAGACCTCAATCCATTAGATTATTTTTATGGGGTCACATAAATTCATTGGTGTATACTACAAGTGTGGAACGCCAAGTTGCCCTTTTGCCACGAATCGAGGCAGCCTGCAACAGTGTCAGGAACAGACCAGGGATGTTGGAAAGGGTGAGACATTCTATTCTTCGGCGGTGTCGGAGCTGTCTGGACGTTGGTGATCGTATCTTTGAGCAATTACTATAACTCTGGTGTGACATATCATTATGCTGTGTTATTCTTGTGTTGTACATTAAGTAAAGGTGTTCTATAGTCTCACATTCACTTTTTTAAAGGTATTGCCTTGAATCACACACATTACCATTGTTGCACATCATTAGAATGCACCCACCGAGCGAGAAGATGCAACGGTATACGTTGCAATTGCATTTGGGAGGATAAGGGCTTTATTCCGAGCTGCAGCATTGCTGAGTTCAGTTTCCCATACATTACCGACATTTCTCCAGGCGAATTCCGGAAAAGAAGCCTTACAAAAGACAATAGCCTTGTAGCTGTTAAGAACGTGCTTTTCAATAGGACGTAAAAGCTTCTCTACAATACAATTTTCACCATTCACAATACATTACACTGTTGTACCAAGAATGCAGTGTATTGCAGCCACTGACTATTAATTTGTACGAATTATTTTCTCGTAAACGGTGCATTCTAGCGACTTTCGACAGGAGGACCTTTTTGTAGTTATTTAGACGTACTCTTAAGAAAGACAACATAAAATTTTCACAGAACCCAACGGTAAAAAAGTTCTGGTTAATGTGAGTGTAGCCACCCCGGTTATTTACATGAAGGGGAGGGTTTTAACGAGCGGTTTCATCATAGCTTTGAGGAACTCAACGATACTGAGCATTGTGCTGAAAATTATAATCGAACTTAAAGTCGTTTCAGATTTTGCCAGGAAAAAACATTTAAAAAATGGATTTTGAAAGGTTCATATCTCCCTTAAAAATATCATTAGACGAAAATGACTTGGCGTGACTATACCTCAATTTTTATGAGCAATCACCTCCCAACGTTTGTAACATAATTTAAGACGCAACCTGTATATACACACACATATATGTTATATATATATATATATATATATATATATATATATATATATATATATATATATACATATATCACCTACAAATAGTTACGTTTAAACACAACACAAGTAATACTTGGAAAACCTGTTTAAAACAGTATTTATTGAACGCGATTAAAAAACATTAACGCGTGCTTTTAACGACCTTAAACATGTGGGCATGACGTTCACATATTGCTTTGAATTAAACCGTAAATACTTTGTTAACAAATCCTAGCAGAAACAAGAGCTGTCAGTAGCACTATATAATTCCCTGGAGTACTCTCGGATTTTGTGGTTTCTGTCACGTCAAGGAGACATTTTTCAACGTTACAAGTTTTCTTTATGAAACTTCCATTTCCAGGAGTAATTTATCACTGTTATATGCCAAGAAGAAGATTCTTTTAGCGCGAATGTGTTTAGGTGAAGAGTTAGACAGAGAGAGAGAGATAGATAGAGAGAAAGAGAGGGAACGAGGGTGGGAGCGAGAGGGGTATAAAGGGGGTATGGGGAGATGGAGCGCTTGTCCAATGCACGGAACCTTTCTTTCTTATTCGCCTTTGAAATAAGACAAAATCGTTTAAGTATTTTTTTTTCTGCTGGAATAAAACTGTGCCCCATTTACGTAACTTTAAAAAAGGTCTGAGGTCTCTACAACTATCTATCTTCTTTACTACGGTGTACGTTCCTTTGTTTCAAGTACCTCGTATACGTTTAAGGTCCCAGCTTGGTGTATTCGTGCGCTGAGAAGACTTTTTGGCTTTTATGAAATGATTTGAGTGTTTACTTACATCACAGGACCATACAGAATTTATATCCTTGTAGTGATCTTGTGTGGGTTGTCATTGTGATCGCTGTGTGTATCACACGTTACATTCATTGCATATTACAGTTTGTGTATAGTTGTGTAGGTCTGAAGACCTTGAAGATAATAATGCTTCTACACTGCGTGATGGAGTGAGTGAGAGATATTGGTCAGCAATTAACATCGAGGTAGGTCTTTAGCGCCAGTGAGGACTGACATGAGGTGAGTATGGAGCAGCGCCGAAATGATAGAGTGGGGGAAACGGGAGATCCACGAGAAAACCCGTCGACCAACGGCATCGTCCGGCATGATTCCCACATGCGAAAATCCGGGGACCGACCCCGTCGGGAATCGAACCCGGATCGCCTTGGTAGGAGGCGAGAAGTCTGACCCCTCGACCACCGCTACCCCACCGCCTGATGGAGGTGAAACCAGTTGTGGTATGCAGACAAAGAAACACCACTGAAGATACAAGTAAAACCACAAGGAGTGTCTAATTTGGCCACTTCGTTCCTTTTGGATGTGAGCAAATAAAGGTCTGTAACAAATACTGTCTTAGTCTTCAAACAGTAACCAAGAAAAGAGTTTTCCTGCTTAATCTTTATTGCAGAAGGAAATTTCGCCGAGCAATATTTAAAAGGGTAAACACACAAATGTCAATAAAACATAAGATAACAATGTGAAATTAATATCGGGACCATGTTGGTAGCATACCGTTGAAGAAAACTCAAAGATAACGTAGTAAGCAATGGTTTATAGCTACCACTGCTAATTATGTTCATATAGCATCTAAGGGAAAAATGTCTCACTTATTAATGAGCCAACTATACACTAGTAGTGATTAATTCATACAATTTACATGTTGATCACCATGAATATAGTATGACAGTACGGTGTAACAAATAAGCAAGAATAGCATGTCCCTATTGTAAAAAAAAATAGAATTTAGTTATTTTAGCTCGTGTCTTATTTATTTACGTTTAGAATCAGAGTGTAATAGTAAATGGTACAAAAGCATTTATTACCTTTAACCTGGGGTCCACACATTCACTAACAAAAAAACCATACATAAACGTTAGAACATATCCACTCTAGAGTTGTAACTCTCGCAGGACTACTGTAACCCATTATTAACAATAATACTGAGAAATCTTATTTTTAAGTAACATTTTTTGCAAATTTTTCCAATCCCTTACTCGAAACTGAAGAAAAATTATTTTGTACTAATTCCATTTAAGAGTGAGATTTATTATCTTACATAAGCTACAGGCCACGTTTAACAAATGTGTAGTAGTATTTACTCGTTATGTACTGCAGAATCCTTACTAATATAAATGCGAATGTGAGTTTGTTTGTTGATTACGCTTTCACGCTTAAACCACTGAACCAATTTTGATGACAATTGGTACAGAGATATATTGGATATTGGAGAAGAACATGGTCTACTATTAATCGCGAAAATCAAACTTGACAGGGGTGAATCTATTCCTCGATAAATCCGCTAGATGCGCTATAATCAGTGGGCCGCAGGTCCCAGGAACATAAAGAGGGCCGACCTAGAAGGCGTCGACGCAAGTGCGATAGTGAGGAACCGAAGCGTACTATGTCAACTTCCCAAGTGGTTCACATGTGGCGTCTTTTCCAGGACTAAATTATACGCGAACAAAGTCGCGGTACATTTTTTTTTTTTTCAAAGATAATTTATACTTACGTAAGGATATCAACGGGAGGGAAGCCGCGGGTAAAAGCTATCTGAATAGTAAATGTGAGATTTTTAATTGCATTAAATCTATTACTTCATAATATGAATCATCACATATCACAATTATGTAATTTTTGTTTTAAAAATGTTTACTTTGCAACGTCACACCCCTTAAGTTTCAACAATGCAAACGGGTACTATCAGTACTTTGATTTGTTATTTCTACTTTTCAACTGCTTGAATGCTGATGTAAGCAAAATTAAATTTTTATATGAAATAGATACTCGTTTTTCTCTCGTTTTTTTTAATATTTGTTAGCACATAAACAAAACAAAGTTATACATTTGAACGAAGCTCATTTCTGTAGGTACCTGTGCTCATTGTTACATTTGTGTGGTAACACTTGTAAAAAGACTTCATGCGATTTTGTCTGAGCTTAGGAGAATTCTACCTTCATGGTAGCTTTGAGCTCGGATAAAATGTGACTCTCCCTTTATCTCTCTTGCTATCTTTCTCTCACTCTCAGAACACTCAGCGACTGTTTTCTGGTTACAATAGAGCTTCACATCGTGGGGATGTGGAAACAAACACGTCGCACTTTTTGTCACTCGGTAAACACTTAGTCGTTCATCTTTTGTCAAGGTTTTTGTCCGTGTCTCTCTGCTTATCCCGTTATGTCTCTCGCCAGACGGATCCCAGTTGAGGGGAAGGTTTTACCATGTGTATTTAATTGAAATTTCTGTTCCCTTTAGTTTACACTCTCTACATTAGATACAGGACTGATGAAAACCATGGAAAGGATTACACAGATCTTTTAATTATAAAAAATAAGTTCAAATAATACAAATAAATGAACTTCGTTGCACTGTAGCCCAAACATTACCTTAAAAAATATAACATGCGTTCAAGAATAATTACTTCTTATTATTACGTAATCATACAGTCAGCACTTACATAGTCGCTTAATTAAATAAGTTACACGTGCACATTCAATCGCTTACCAAATTTTTCTGTCTCTCTCTCTCTCTCTCTCTCTCTCTCTACGTGTGTCATTTATAAAAATAATGTTATGTTTGAATAGTAGCTTTGCCTTAAATAAAACCTTTTCCGTTTCCGAAATTCTGAATTTTCTCAATGTTGGATTTGATCTATAATGTACATAGTTCTGATGGTTCTGCCAGTTATAAGTTTTGTGTGAAGGGAATTTATAGTTATAATAATTATATTATTATTACATTTAACACCTATGCCATTACAACCAAAATTTTTATCAAATAAACATAAAAACTATAATGTCGGATAAATATTTAATGTTCCAAATTGAATATTACCCAAATTTCGGTTTCACAAAATTCTAATACCTTAATACGAGTGTGTCTAATTATTTTTTCTTTGTCAGTGCAAAAATCAAAGTGAAATATCTCACACGTATGTAGTTTAAATATACATATATCATGCAACAAAACAACAGTGTTTTAATAAAGCCTACACTTTGTTAAACATTCACAACATAAATTACACATTTTAGTCTATCATGTTCACATACAAGCTCAAATAAGGTTACATTTTCATGTTATCTTTGTTTTCTATGTCGACCACTACATAATTGGAATACGTATATATATATATATATATATATATATATATATATATATTTGTGTTCAGTGGGAATGTAATGGATCATCACTAATCTTGTTTCCACTAATAGAATCTTATTGCAGAGAACATACTTCTGGCGCAGGATATTTGATGAAACTAAAACATTTAGTCCACATTTCAGGCTGCCGAACGTATATTGGGAGGCAAAAAATGTACCTTTCTAAGAACCGGTGCAGTGAAAATCTATACAATTCTAAATTGCACAGTCTTGCTTTTGGTTGCAAATAACTATTCTACCCCGACATTCAAGTGACGAGCAAATTTGTTTGAAATATGTGGGCAATAGTCATTTGACGTAAAGAAAAGTCATCCGATTTACCATAATCAGAAGAAGGGATGTTAATTTACGTATTTCCTTAAGTTCATAAAACCTATCTTTCATTTAAAACCCACTTCGACATTTAAAATTTGTAGATGATGACGTCAAATATGTTAGAGTCGCTATGCATAACACAGAAATACGTAATGTTATAATCTGAATATAGAAAATGAAGTGTCCTGACGCACTCACTCACTCACTCATCAATGCACGGCCAAAACTGCTGGGCCTGGAACCATGGAAATTTGAGGGAAGCTCCCCTCGACCCACTAACAATGGCTTTTTTCGAAATTCGATAATTGAGGGGACGAAAAGGGGTGAAATGTGTTTTCAAAGAATCTCTGATATCTCATTAACCAGAATAACTATCATATAATTTTTAACTTCATAATATTGCCCAACGAAATGCATATTTGCAAATTTTTCGATTTTGCGAAATTAGAAAATTAAAGGGGTGAAAAGCCGTAAAATGTGTTTTTCATTAATCCCAAATTTCTCCTAAACCAGTTCAGATAGTGAGGTGATTTTTTTAAATTATGTTTAAGCACATATTAAAAAAAAAATCTTTATGAAATTTTCGAAATTCGCCCTCGAAAGCTCTCAAAAAATTAAAACATTAATTTAATGAATTCCTTTTATCACCTTAACCAGTGGAAATATTGAAATAGTTTTTCTTTAAAAATAAATCTCACGTAAATATAAAAAAAAAGTAATTTCAGGATTTTTCGAAATTCGTCCTTGAAAGCTGTTTAAACAATACAACGTGTCCTAAAATAATCATCTGCACCTCTTATACCCGTTCAGATATCGAGGTGTCTTTTTATAAGAATGAAGCTTATGCAAATATCTACAAATCTAATTCAGGATTTTCAGATATTCGGAAATTAGGGATGTGAAAAGCAGTAAAATGTTACAATCTCCCAAATAAAGAGTATGATCACGGAGAAATTAATCAACAGTTTTTTCTCTTTGCGAACCTACTCATAAATAAAACCTCTTTGGACTATAGCCTGTACATACGAAAGAATTATCACGGCATGCCTTTAAGCATTCACTCTGGTATTGTATAAAGTTTGTGGTGTGGAAGGGGTGGGGTTACGGGTTCGTATCCCGTGCAAGACTTTGCAATGGGAATTACTATGACATCATACGAGCATATTGCACGCGCTCTTTACACTGTGCTAAGACAATTTATAGTTCACTGTTATTGAGTACGCTAGATGTTAAATGCCTTCATCACATATTTTATCCAGAGTTACTGTTAACATTACATAATTTCACGCAGGCAAAGCCGCAGTCGGCGAACTAGTTTCTCTATATAAAAGAGAACACTAACTGACTGAAGCACATATCAAACTGCAGCCAAAACCACTGGACCTAGAATCGTGAAACTTTTTGTGAGCGTTCCCCTTAGTTCGTAGGCGAGTACTAAGGAGAGATTTCCCGAAATTTGACCTCTAAGGGGGAGAAAAGGGGTGAAATGTATTTCCGAAGAAACGTCGATAGAGCTCGAACCCGACGGCCTGTCATCGTGATATTTACTTTAATAAGACACACATAAAAATGCATATTAGACCATTCAAGGAGATTGTTTGAAGTAAACATTTAAGGGGATGAAAAGACCTTAAACGTGTTTCCGATTAAATATCGATATCTGTCGAATCCTTCGGGATAGGAAGTTGGTTCTCACTTCAAAATGTTACTTACATAAATACCCAAAAAGTTGTTTTCGAATTTTTTTGAATATCGACTCCAAAGCAGTAAAAAGGGACAAACAGCGTTTTTTTATGAACCGTCTATTTCACAGAAACACAATTGACTGTCGTGAATTTTACTTCAGTTGGTTACGTATACAAATATCTATGACAGGACTCTAAAATGTTTTGAAATTCTTTAATTAAGGAGTGAAAATGCGGGAAATGTGTATTCGATTAATCCTCCATACCTATCGAACAAATCGAGATGTCAAAGTGCTATCTGCTTTATATTGATGCTTTTGTAAATATCCCAAATACCATTATAATTTAGTTTCCAAATTTTTATACCAAAGAGGTTAAAGAAAGGATAAAATGTGTTTTCGATTCACAATCGATATTTATCGATTCCATTGATTTTTATATAGCAACATGATTTATGTTTAAGATTGATGCTTACTCAAATACTTGTTAAGTAATTTCACGAAAATTCGAAATTCGCCACCTAAGGATGTGAAAAGGTGTGAAAAGTGGTGAAATGTGTTTTCAATTAATCATCGATAAATCTTGAGCTCAGCGGACTATTGTCGTGTTTTTCACATCCACAAGACACCAATAAAGTATTCTAAAACTTCTTTCAAGGGTTCTTTGAAATTTACTCTCTTAGGTTAGCTACTTCACTTGGATCTTGTATTAAATTACCGTATTTTGAGAATGGTTAAATTAGGGTGGTGACTATCTTTCATCAATTTTACGTAGTTCCAAAATTGTTTGGTATTGCGTTTTATATTGTTATTTATTTCTAGAAGCCAAATCCTTTTATCAACTGTAATTTTGTTCTTAACCAATTTGCGCTGCGCAGATAAATTTATATAATTTGGTTTATTCTTTTGAATTTTATACTTTCTGTAAAATTATCTTTTTTTATTAATAAGCTTAAATATAGCAGATGAAAACCAAACAGGATATTTTCTATTAGCTATCTGGGTTAACGGTATGTAAGTACCACTAATTTTTAAAGTGTTATTAGCCAAATATTCAACCATACGGTTAACAGTATTCATATTAAAGTTAGGACTCCAATCAAAGATTTTTAGGACGTAATACAATGAGAGATAGTCACTGTTGCGGCAATCTCGAGAGAAGACGTAAGTGTTATTATATGTCAATTTTGAAACTTCAAGCTGATAGGAGCATAAAACTGCAGGATGATATTTATCTTCACTAATCAAAGGATCAGGAGACCGGGAAACTTCAGTAATGTTAGTTATTAGAGAAGATTAGATCTAAGAGAGACTCATCTGGTTTCGTAAAGTTAAATTGTGTAAGATTAAGTGATTTAATATTTTCTAACAGTAGTAGTCCATTTTATTTATTGTAATAATGTTCAATATTTTGTGCATGATGATTTTTCCAGTCAATCCCTGGTATATTGAAATCATCAACAACTATAACATGATGAGGATAACTAGAGAGTTTGTATTCTAGAGTATCTAAACAGTTTTTAAACTCGTGAACAGCAAGTTGAGGAGGAAACTATATACTACCAAAGAGAATTTTTATTTTATTAATAGTAAGTTCAATCCAAACAGCATCAAGATTATTAATTTGAAACTCAGGCTTCCATACAGGTAGGGGATAAAAAAGGGAGTAAATAGCAATCAGCACACCTCCTACCCTAGAAATAATGTCGTCATATTTTCTATCACATCGGATAACATTGTAATAGCTCGGAAAATATTGGGAGTTACCACTATTAGAATTCAGCCAAGTTTCAGTTAAGCATATAATATGATAATTAGACATTAAAAGATTTTCCTAAAATCGTTTGCTTTTTGTCCGTAGACCCCTTACATTTTGATAGTACAGATGAATATATTTTAAACATACCTGAATATATTTTAAACATACCTGTATATATAATTATAAGAGGTGATTTAAGAAGAGGCGCCTCCGACCGCCTGATTTAAATTAACATCAGGGTCAGAAGTAGCATTCGCCTGGGAGAAAAGCTAAGACTCCTGTAGTTTACCATAGAAAGTTCTAATAAGGCAGCTGGAGGGGCAAAAAACAGTGTTAAAAATATGGTCAAACACAGATTCCTCAACCGCAACATGGAAAGAAGAATAGGAGTCATATTTTGTTTTTAATTTGGCCAATTTCAAATTTTTAAATTTTATTTCAGTGTTTATATAGTTTACCACTTCATCCTCAGTGACGTCAGCAGCAAAGCGCGATATAAATAGAGCCTTCATCCTAGGCCTGACTTCTTTAGCAACAGTTTTTAACGAAGCTGTGTTGCGTGCGCCAAGTTGAATAGATTTCTTGGAAGTTTGCTTCTCACTCACTTGTTTCTTGTCGGTTGACTCTTGGGTCCGCAAGTGTCGCCGCCTGTGGTATTCAATGAATCCTTCCTTCCGCGTCATCAGTTGTCTCGCCATTGTTTTCCATATGGCGTTCGGATTTCGAATGTTGGTCAACATCAATCAGTTTATTTTTGTTGTTTGTGTTAGTTTTAGTGTGATGTTGCTGCGATGTGGAGCCTTTGACTTTGTCACTATATGTAATTGTCTTGGTGGAAGGAGGTTTATTGCCCGTAGTAACTTCAGTTTCTTTTCCATCTGGAACGTCGTTCATGCCGTTACAAGTGAGGTTATGAAGATCCTTTAACGATTCGAAGGTTCAATTCACTTCTTGAAGTTCGGAGACCAGTAGATGTTTCAAAAGAGTATTTTCTTCTTTAAGTTCAGTTACCTGGTTTGTAAGTGAGTCAATTTTATCGCTCGGGAAGCAAACACCTTTTGACATTGTCAACAAGAGACGATAATGCTGAAAGTACCTCCTTGGAAGAACCATCTGTTAGAACCAATGAAATCGGTTCGCTGTTTTTCTTAGGCGAAAACATGGTGGTGTCTGTCGTATCCCGTTGTTCACAGTTGTTGCACAGGTAGGTGGCTTCAGTTGTTGGATCTTGAGGTTTAACACATGTTGCATGTACACGCACACCACAGCTGGCCTCACAATAAACACGTTTTACCGCATATTTCGCATTTATCAGAACTCGGGGGCATATACCAAAATTCTGGTTATGATTTTTTTAAGAGATTAACTAAATTGTATCCACTTAAAAACAGTGAAATGAGGAGAGCATTTGCACTCCACAAATACGCCCGACATTTTCAATTTCATAGCTAGTCGTTTGTATGTACGCTCTATTTATTCTATAATAATAATAATAATAATTTTATTTATTTATTTATTATGTTTGACGTGTCATCCAACAGTCATGCGACCAATAACAGGATGACACTACACACATAACAGATACAAATACAGAAAACAAATACAGAAACACAGGATAAACAATTAACAAAGGACATACAAATGAAATCAGACACATAAAACAAAGGACTAGACACGTACAACACACCCTGACAGGACAACATGCGGTAAAACATTTAAAAGAAGACAGACAGAACTGAGACACACTTAAACAACCTTATTTAAAGTTCCATAATACAATTTTTCTATCCTTAAAAGGATCAAATTTACAAATATCATTAAAATTGACTATACATCTGTTGATTAAGTTTTTATTTTTAGATAATGCGTAAAAAATATTACAGTTTCTACTAATACGGTTAGGCACCTTCAAACCTGTATTGTTTATAATAGTTTGACAATCAAAATAATAGAGAAAGGAGTTAATAAAAAATAGAGCATCATTAACTATCCTACGAGCATGTAAAGTGGTTGTCTTAAAATCCGTAAGAATATCCACATAACTGAAAGGCATTAACGGTTGAGAGAATATCATGTAAATAGTTTTAAATAATTTGTATTGTACTGACTCAGTACGATTCGAGTCCGTGATGGTAATGCTATTCCAAATAACAGATCAGTATTCTAGCTTGAACCTAATCAAAGCATAGTAAAGGCTAATTAAGGAATCCGGAGAAGAAGCATTATAGGTCACGAATTTTACTAACCCTAGAGTACGATGAGCATTGGAGATTAAATTATCAACATGTGAATGAAAATAAAGTTTACTATCTAATAATATTCCAATATCATGTACGTTATCAGTACGTTTAATTTTGCAATTATTTACCGAATAGTCAAACTGTATAGGGTTAGTTTTACTCGTAAATGTAATACAGATAGTTTTATCATAATTTAGATTCATACTATTATTCTTGCACCACTTACGGACTTACTCAATATCAGCTTGAAGTTTAATGCATTCAGATATATTACTAATTTTAGCAAATATTTTCAGGTCATCAGCATATAATAGGCAATTAGCAAATTTTAATTGTTGTACAATATCATTAATAAACAAATTAAATAAAAGAGGGGACAAAGTGCCACCTTGAGGTACGCCAGAGGATGCAAGAAAGGAAGTGGAAAAGACATTCTTAACTTTGACAGTAAAAGTTCTGTTCATCAGATTGCT
>PNEQ01120944.1:0-15000 GCA_003012365.1 Medauroidea extradentata
CACACTTCGCGGAGGTCGCCACCGAGGTCCCTCTATATACGCGGCTTACTACAATCGCCCACGTTGACTCCGCGAGACACGCCCACACTTCGCGGAGGTCGCCACCGAGGTCCCTCTATATACGCGGCTTAATACAATCGCCCGCGGTGGCTCCGCGAGACACGCCCACACTTCGCGGAGGTCGCCACCGAGGTCCCTCTATATACACGGCTTGCTACAATCGCCCGCGGTGGCTATGCGAGACACACACACACATCGCGGAGATCGCCACCGAGGTCCCTCTATATACGCGGCTTAATACAATCGCCCGCGGTGGCTCCGCGAGACACGCCCACACTTCGCGGAGGTCGCCACCGAGGTCCCTCTATATACGCGGCTTACTACAATCGCCCGCGTTGACTCCGCGAGACACGCCCACACTTCGCGGAGGTCGCCACCGAGGTCCCTCTATATACTTGAAAACCAATAAACATAATGGAATGGAAAAAATCAAATCAAAACTACATGCCACAGTATACAGCTTGAAACATATAGATACCCTTTACATAAACATTTTGTATTTTTAAAAAAAGTTTTAAATGTAATAAAAAATTAGCAAATTTTAGAAAAAAAATTTTAAGTAAAAAAGTTTTTTGTAAAGGGTTTCTATATGGTTCAAGCCGTAGACCGTGGCATTTAGTTTTGATGAGAATTTTTCCATTTCATTATGTTTACTGGTTTTTAAGTTTTGCATGAATTAAATATATGCACATTTAGACTTTGAACTGACATTATGGAAAAACTGGCTGAGCTAAATTTTTTTCGTAATAGGAAATTGTACTCTCAAGTAATGTCTACAAAACTAACCAATTTTATACTAATATAAAATTACGATTTTCCCATGCTGGAAAACCCTTTAATGAACAATCCCAGCATACGCCCGGAGCAGTGGCGTAACCAGGATTTCAGTTAGGAGGGGGGGGGGTCAGCATTCACTCATCCCCATAATTCATCCATCCCCACTTTTAGACCGGGGGTCCGTTATGACTGAAAGCGCCACTAGCAATGAAGTGTTGTTTTAACATTGCAATATGGGATCGTACTACCACATCTCCTAGCAGCTCCGACACATGCTTGCTCCTTGTAGATCCATTTACACAATGTTAAAACACAGAGTGCCAGTGGCACCAATCACAGTCATACGCCACTCGACTTAAGTCTAATAGCCCGAGAAGTCGAACCACTACCCCCACCCCCTGGAGATGTCGGTAAATCATGAATGGGCGGAGCCGGGAATCGAACTGGGGCCCTCCAGAATGCGAGTCCAACGTTTAACTGAGGCGTCACCTCGCTCGGGTTTCCTTTTAAATGGAATTTTATTTCTGAGGAATACTGGCGTCGACATTGAACATTTTTCAATCCTGTCAATGAGAGCTACTTAGTTAAAACAGCACAAAGCCACGCGGAGTCACACAAAAGCACCCATGTATGTAATTAAGATATTAGGATTTATTATTAAAATTATGTTTCATTCCCTTGAGCACCTTCGCCACTTTCTGGTTTGGTCTCAGTACATATTTGTCGTTATTTCGTAAAAGCGTGAAGGAAAAAAAAAGTGTAATGCGGATAGAGGAGATAGGCAGACCACCCCAAACTTGTGTCGCCTTTTCACGAGTGTGCCATAAACAATAGAGTTTAGAGAAATGTTTCTCTCGCGGGCGGTTGTCGCAGAGGAAAGCACGGGGATTTGACCTCTAAGCTCATTCCGCACGTGCTTCCTTGTCGTGGTCTGGTCCAGTACGACGCAAGATACATGCGAGATTGTGAGGGATGTCGAGATCTCACAAGATATCGTGCGAGAATCTTGCTTGAAAGGTGGGTCTTCAACGAAATTAGGAGATAGAACATGCCTTGTTTATGCATGCGCATGCACGAGAGCAAACGAACTTTCGCATAGAGTTACCAGGCACTGGGAGTAAATAAGGAAGACGCCGATCTCGCAAAAGAAGAGCATATCTCTATAATAGAGAACAATGACATTTTTTTCTCATTCGTAAATTAAAAATCGTCTGTTATTTGCATGTGGAAACCAAACACAACAAAATTGTTGTTACAAATAACCAAGTATAAACATACACTACGAAAGAACACAACATAATTATCACTGCAATATTAATCTCAAAACGAAACACATGTATCGTGTCGTGACGAACCGCCTTGTGTTTGTGAGACAGATACTTCATTTTAGCATACTGTTTCCTACTAATAGAAACAGGAAATATTTCATGCAGGAAATATCTCAATTCGTTAAAAAGCCGGATGTTTTAGGAGCATCAAGAAAAATTCGGCCGGGCGCAAAGAAAGCGATAAAAATGAGGACATGCCTTCATATTTCCGGATGTCCGGTAACCCCGCTTGCGTACAAATTTACAATAATTTTGCTCCGACTTTGCACCCATCACGTGACCTCTTGCACGTCTGTGAGTGGACATTTACTTCCACTACAGCACAACCAGCCGTCACTCTGGTTCAAGTTTTGCGTGTCACCCATAACAAGCGATATTTAATACCCCCCCCCCCCCAACCAGGTGTGTCCGCTGACAACATGAACATGTCCGTCTGATCACATAGGTGGCGTTTAACTGGTATCACTCAAGGATCCTTTACTCTTCACGTGTGAGGATGATGTCTGTTAAAAATCACGAATCCAAAACAGGAAACTTTCCGTAAAATTAAATATAATTTTTTGCATAAACCCGACAGTACCCACAACACTATATTTCTTACTTGTCTGTGCAAGATCTGTCATCACTGCACCAACGTATTTTATGACAAACTACTTTAGGATGAACGAATTTAGGACAACACATTTTACAGCATACTTATTTTGGGACGAACTATTTTGGATAGGCGAATTTAGGACAACTTGTTAGGGTGAAAGACTTTAGGACAAACAAATATGAGACAATGAACTATCGAAAAATCACTTTAGAATAAACTATTTTTTAAAATACACCATCCTCCACACCCGCCCCCTCACATATAAGCTGGTTCACTAGCTCGCCCAGCCGCCGTAAATACATTTGACACCTGAATGACAGGGTATCGTACTAGGTTTGTTAATAAGGCCTGTTCTAGTTTCTGTCGAACGTTCCATAACAAATCTTTAGAGAACAAATCAATCTGTAGTTGTAGGAGTGTTGTCTATAAAAACAGATGTTATTTTATATACACGTATGAAATACTGCTCCACTAGTAGGCATTATTTGTGACAGCTGTTTTCATAAATACTATTATTTAATTAATAGTTTTGGCATATCGACATATCAAAACCTTAATTTTACTGTTTTTTATATATTGTACAAACATTTTAATCTCATTCTCGTGTATAAATTAGTTAATTTTCCATAAAATAACATTTATATTTATGCTTAACAGATTTCTTAAAATCTCAACTAAATGATTATATAAATATAGAAACTTGCAGAAGATACACAAATGTGTGCAAAGTTTTAATTAGCAACTAACATTATATTTTTTGAAGTAAACGTCTGCCAAGCATACCTCAACATTAATAGAAACAAATACTCGTTATTTTAAGTAAATGGTTTTCTTTAATTTATCTGTCCAACACAAAACCAGTAAACTTTTGAATATGACATTTTGTATAAACAAAGTCACAAATTTTTATCTGAAGAAAATGGCAACGCTTACAATTCATATGAATTGTGCACAATTTTTAACAGTTATAAATTAATTAATTATCGTAGCTCAGCGCCCTTAAGCACAGTGACATCAATCTTAATACAAGGAGAAAATTGAATTTACCTTATTATTGGGAAGAATTACGGCAATTATGTTTCAGTTAATACAAATTACTAAAAAATAAGATTCAAAATTAAAGCGAAGAAACACAGGACTGTGACGGCTCGTTACGTACTTCGAACATAACAGCGACGATAAATGTGTAGATGATTTCGATGCCTTCAACAGTCACTACGAGTGAAAATATCTGCAGTGACTGACGTTAGTACAGACTCTGGCTGACGCCTGTGGCTACGTCTTCGGCTGTAGAAAAGAGTAAGTAAAATGCGGCACTGTAACTTCTTGTACTACCTACCACGCACCTCTGTGTTCCACAAGCAAATGGACGAGGCATAGAGTAGTAGACAAATACCTGCTCAGAGCTCTCCCACCGTCGACGGCAGCGAACAGCACTAGGCCATTGAGTTCCCTTCTCGGCGGTGCCGGCCCTTTAGGAGTGACGTCACCTCAGCTATATATAATGTCACGTTTGAAAGGTTTCTCTTCGGGTTGCTGAAAGTTAAGTACAAATTGTTTTAAAGCAATAAATCCTTATTCAGTAGCAAAAATCACGTTAGCCCATCTCAATAATTGCTTTCGTTTTTTATCACTGCTGACCGAGAAGAATCTCAAACTAAAGGAAACTTTGTAGAGCACCTAATCTCTTGAATCTATAATTTAAAGAGCTGGATTGCGGTATTGAATTTATCCATCTGTAGAACAGCAGTACATCATAACATCGATAAAACTAAAATTTGTTCGTTACAGTGCAGCTATTTTTCAGGATTTGGTCACACATTTTAATGTAAACATTATTACGAAAATTTTCCAGCAGAAACCAGGACCATTATGAATTGCAGTTTCAGAGACACCTACGACAGGAGTAGAGGGGTAAATGAAAATCCACTGCGTGGCAGGGTCACACTGCGTGCGAGAGAGAGAGAGTTTGCCGAGATGGGCCGGCTTCTCGACTAGCGAGACAGGCTTGTAGACCGTCCGGCCCGAGGAATGTAGTTACAGTGAGAGATTATGGTCAGCGCTTAACATCGAGGTTTTTAAGCTCTTGAAGGGTGTCGTGGTGAGTATGGAGCAGCACCGGAATGAAGGGGCGGAGAAAATAGAGATCCCCAAAAAGCCTGCCGACCAACGGCATTGTCCGGCACGATTCCCACATGCGGAAATCCGGGGACCGACCCCGCCGGAATCGAACCCGGATCGCCTTGATGGGAGGAGCGTGGTCTCATCACTCGGCTACCGCAGCCCCCCGAGGAATGGATGAGGTGACAGTGAGATGTGTGTGGAACAGTGATTGAATGAAGGAGGAGGAGTGAACGGGAGTACCTCAAGACAACCCGCCGGTTAACGGCAACGTCCACCACGTTTCCCACATGTGAAAAATCCTGGACTGAACCCACCTGGGTGGGAGGCGAGAATATTCCTACCGCGGCCCCTTTCTCTTCTGACTGCTGAGAGGTATAAAAAAATGTTATTTTTAATAATTAATTGTTATTCAATAGCAAAAATCACTTCAGTTAGCATTTCTCATTAATTTATTTGACCAATGGTTCAACATTTTTCACTACGAAAAACATTTATTAAAGGAATCTTTGAAGAGTACCTCACCCCTTCTATCTTTATTTTTAAGAATAGGATAGTGGAATTGAATTTTCCATCTATAGAACAGCAGTGCACCACAGCATCCATTAAAATAGTATTAGTTCGTTACAGTATGGAATTATCTTTCAGGATTTGGTCTTTTAAAGATACCTACGACATGGGCAGAGGGCTAAATCACAGAATAAAATGTTGCACGCTGCAAGTTATGTTCTCGATTACGTCTGTCTGATCCGTAAGGCTATTAGCTACGTCATGTTGCAGGTGAAGCTATATTTCGTTTTACTTTATTGGATTTATACGTCACGTTGACAGCGAAGACGTTAGAGACGGAAGCACAAAACTTGTCAATGAACCATCTCATAATTCACGAGGAGCTATTTCGGGAAACTATGGAAAACAAAAAACTCGGGTCCTCCCGAATGCGGGTACAACATTTTACCGCTGGGCTTCCTCACTCGGTCCGAGGCAACAAAAAAGACATACGTAATTTAGGGACCTTTAATATTGGGAAAACTGAGCCGTAAAAGGTGGTAGATTCCCAGATTTATTGATTTTATGTTTCCTATTTTGTAACTAATTGTTATGACTTTATATTGGAATTCAGAGCCGGTGGGGACATAAAGCAATATTTTACAGACTTTTTTAAGCTTAAGTAATCTGACTGTTATCTATCTTTACTGATGTGAGACTGAAATAAGTGATTAATTAGCTTAATTAGCTTATATCGAATTACAATTTCACAAATCAAAACAGTAAAGATATGTAAACAAATATGATCTGAACGACTGTTAACACATTCTCTATTTTCTATTTCGTTTTGTTTTAAATACTCAACATAGCATTAATGTTATTACCTCTCCGAAGTTTCTTTATGAAGAACATGTAAAATACTTCATGAGTTCTTAGAGTAGAAACCGAATGAGGTGGCGCAACGGTAAGTATTGATACAAATAACTGCCACGTAAGTATTCTCAGCATAACATGTGTGTGGTTATATCAAACTGAAAAACACACAAAATTTAATTATTTTATTTCTTACAAAATTTAATTATTTTATTTCTTACAAAATTAAAATATCACATTTCTCAGAATAACAAATACTAAAGAAAAATAGATTTACCATAAACTATTTGCAACTCATATGTAATATACAATGATGAAATTTTATTACGCACAACTAAGATGTAAAACTTATCTGTGCTTGGTGGGGTGAACAATAACTGTTCATTTCCGTCGTTTGTGTATGATACAAACATACGGCAAGTAAATTGGCTAACGTGTTTCAAACTATGTACTATTTCTTACTTAAGTGCAGAAATGAATGAAGAAATCAACGTACCAACCGATAATTTCTTGGTGACTTCGACTCGAAATGTTGCTCTCCAGTAAATTTTGTACGTTGATTCGAGATCATTCATATGATTACGCTTGTAAGTTGTGTGGATAATGGCACACAATCTTCCACGAAAGGCATTAACTTTTCTGCAAAGCGCATGAAGCAAATTATGTGGGTAGAAATATAATCGACGTGACCAACATGTTTCGAAAGTTGAACCTTCGTCACAAGTCAGACGTGGAAGGTTTGACAAACCTGACGTTTGGAAATTCCTGAACAATCATAGGCTTGCGACTGGTTGTTGGATGCGAGATTTACGGGCTGACGACAGACGAAATGTTTATTGCTTTACGCTTAACGAAGTGTGTTCAAGAACACGTAGCCAAGACGAAGTATGCCGTGAACATCTCGTAATTGGGCGGCGAGGAACTATGGAAGGGGGTTCAAGGTGGTCGACTACCTTGCATTTGAGGGCGCGGCCCTCACTTAAGCTGCTATCCGAATAATCAGTACATACTTGCTAAGTACGCAAACAAGCTTACTCGCATCTGGTACGTAACTTCTTGAAAATTATTCGGATAGCTCAATACCTTTCCATACTAGTTTCAGGTGGCAATATCAGTAACTAACAGAAAATAGAGATAACTATATCTGAAACCATTAGCACGCTTAAGACTTTTTAAGGAATAGTGATGAAAATAAAAATAGCTATGAAAACTTTCCAGTGCTGAACTGATAAAATTTACAAATATGTAACATAATTTTGATGTTTAAAAAAATTAATTTTATTTACGTAATTATTTGTTCGGAAAATATTTACAGGTAATGAAAAGAAACTGATGGCGTTCATTTATTTACACAGGATATAGCTTAAAAATATTTCGAAAATACTTACTAATTTTCGACCTGGAAAACTGCACAATCTTCACAGAACAAAATAAGTGTAGGGCCTATATGTGATGTGTGTACACACATACACACTCATACACACACACCAACACAGACAGAAAGGTGATCTCATAAGCCTACTTTTCCTTCGGAAAGAAGGTTAACAAGAACGTGTGGACTATTTGTTGATAAAAACATTATGTGCCTTAGGAGCTTCTCCAGATCCTCTTGTAGGTGATGATGGCATTGCCGCAGTCAAATGTTTTCCTTCCATTGATACCAATAAATTTGAGTAAATTTATAACGAAACAGGAAATAATAAACGTTTTTAAATAATATCACATGTATTGTGCCTGAAAACCAGCCATGCATGACAGCTAAATTTATAAAAAAAATTGTGATTTTGTGGCATTCTCTGATAATGATTTATTTGTCCAGCGAATATACCAAGACGAAGAATAGTGTTTTTGTGTGTTTTTATATTGACTGTGTGCTACCTGACATTATTGACAGTCGCATTACATATTAGAAGGAACCTAAAGTGCACAGCCTTCTCGATAAGAAAAGCAAACTAAAAATAAAATGGAAAAAAGTTTGGTTAATGCTCCTATTATAAGCTGTGACAACTTGTCAGTTTAATTCTTGTGCTTATCAATTATTCCTGATGTATTGTGATAGGTAATGTATAAAAGAAAACACTGACTGACTGACTGACAGATATATCAAACTGCAGCCCAAACCACTGGACCTAGAAATGTGAAATTTTTTGTGTGGTTTCCCTTTAGGTCGTAGGCGAGCACTAAGAAGGGGTTTTTGAAATTTGTCTCCTGAGAAGGTGAAAAGAGGTGGAATGTGTTTTCTTCTACATAGCTCGAACCCGACAACCTATCGTTGTGAGTTTTACTTCTCTGGGCCAATCATAAAAATGCATGTTAGCCCATTTAAGGGTTTTTCTAAATTCAACCGTTAAGAGGGTGAAAAGACCTTAAATGTGCTGTCGATTAACTATCGCTATCTATACCCTTTGGGATACAGAGTTGCTTTTTGTTTCAAAATGATGCTTATGTGAATTCACAAAAAGGAGTTTTCCGAATTATTTCAAAATTCTACTTTTAAATGGTAAAAAGGGGAAAATGTGTTTATCAATCATCTGTAAACCTCTAGCCCAATGATCTATCGTCGTGATTTTTACTTCAATTACATACGTATACAAATGTTTAACATAAGACTTCAAGACGTTTCGAAATTATTTAATTAAGGGGGTGAGAAGACATGAAATGTGTTTTAGATTATTCTTTCATAACTATCGAACCAGTCGAGATATCGAGTGCTGTTTGTTTCGTAGTGATGTTTACGTAAAGACTGAAAATATATTTCAGGACATTTTCCCTTATATAAAAAAGGCGCAGTTTTTTCTTAACATTAATGCTACTTCAAATGAAATTTATTGATTTTTCGAAATTTACCACCTAAGGGGGTGAAAAGTTATGAAATGGTATGAAAGGTGTTTTCAATGAATCGTCTTTATATTTTAAAATCAACGGACTACCGTCACAGTTTCCACTTAAATTTGACGTTCATAAAATAGTCTTAATTGTCTTCATTTTTTTTTTAATTCTAACCATGAAAGGGTTTAAAGACATAGAATGTCCAAACTCTTAGAGCAGTTAAGGAATGAAAAAGAGTTTCCAAATGAATCGTCGATTACACTTTCTTATACTCAATGAGTTTTCGTCGTGATTTTCACCTCAGTTGAATACGTATACAAATTTTTAACTTCGTTTAATTTTTATACACGTAGTCAAGATTGAGAGTCTTTCTATAGCATGGGTTGTGGCATTTCTGTAGTGAAAAGAATTTTTAAACTCAATTTCTAAAATTCTACAAACTAAATAAATTAAAGACTTACATGAAGAATATGTACTCAAAGTCAAATTCTACAGCCTATCGAAACGAAATGTATAAAAGTAAATTACAAACGTTAGATCAAAATGTACAGTCCGCGCGCCAGCTCGGAGTCCCTGGCAGGTATGTATTTTTTCGCCCGTAAATACAGGATGTTCTAAAACTATCTTTACAACTTTGACTGCTAATATAAAAAAAAATATATATATATATAAAGGCGCGGTTTGCGCAACAATTTTCATACACACTTGAAGTTTCATTTCGTGTTTGTTTGTTTTGCAGGTTAGTCATTGCCGAAAAGGGGCCACCCCCCAACCGAAAGCACAGTGTGTCGAGTGGTTTATAGAAACCAGATCCGACACCCAAGTCCAGCGGCAGTTTCGGACAAATTACATACACACGCCACCATCACGTCCGACTATCAGAGCGTGGTACAGGAGGTTCAAGGAAAGTGGAAGTGTCTTGAAGAGGACGAGTTCAGGACGACCAAGCCCCAGTGATGCAGATGTGGAATGGGTGCAACAGGCATTCATCCGGAGTCCCTCCAAATCAATCCGTTGTGCTTCTCAACAGTTGCAGCTACCAACAACCACGGTGCACAGGGTGCTGCACAAGAGACTGAAGCTGCAAGCCTACAAGGTGCAACTGCTGCATGCACTTCAACCTGATGACAGGGTAAAAACACAAATCATTTGCAGTTGACATTCTGAATCGCATTGATGATGACCCAGACTTTCTGAAAAAAAAAAAAAAAAAAAAGTGATGTTCACGGACGAAGCTTGTTTTCATGTGTCCAGGAAGGTAATTCGCCACAATGTGAGGATATGGGGTTCTGAGAACACCCAATTTAGCATGGAAATGGTACGAGACAGTCCGAAGGTGAACGTCTGGCGTGGTCTGTTACATGATCGTGTGATAGAGCCCTTTTTCTTTGTAGAAGCCTCAATAACCTCGGCTGTTTACCTGGACATGTTGGAACAGTTTGCATTTCCACAGATCGAAGATCTTCAACCTGACATCGTGCTGCAGCAGGACGGTGCTCCTCCTCACTGGGGCTTGGTCGTTAGGGCTGCTTTGGACGACAAATTTCCAGGTCGCTGGGTTGGTAGAGGAGGAACCATTCCCTGGTCCCCAAAGTCTCCAGACATCACCCCACTGGATTTTTTCTTGTGGGGCTTTGTGAAGGATGTGGTCTACCACACTCCAGTGCGGGACCTGCGGGAACTGCGCGTACGCATAATAGCAGCAACTGAACAGATTAACGCAGACTTGCTAGGCCGAACCTGGGCAGAACTGGAATATCGCTTAGATATCTTGCGTGCTACAGATGGTGCTCACATTGAACTTGCTAAATGGGTACTGAAACTTCAAGTGTGTATGAACATTGTGGCGCAAACCGCACCTTTCTATCTATTTTAGTTTTTTTGATATTAGCAGTCAAATAACAAATAACACAACGAGGCCCAATAGCATGAGACGCAAATGCTAACCGTAATGACGTCGTAAGTTAAAACGTGTTTGATACTGTGTTACTGTAGCGTACATGAAGTTTACGAAGAAAAAATGCACACACACCAGGGACTCAGAGCTGGCGCGAGGACGTATCAGAGAGGGCTGTGGATATTCCACCTTGACCAGTTTTGACAGTTGTCTTGCTACGATAGTAGCCGGCTGTAAACTGCAACGAGAGGAGTCTTGGAGCGTCAGAATGTTGCCAAGTAATGTTTGACCAGGCGTACAGTACGTGGGGACTAAAAGTTGAGACAGTCTAGCTCGCGGTCCATGGTGACGGCGACGACCAAGGTGCTGGTGTGAGGCTCCCAGCTGGCTCGAGCACTGTCCGGGTCTACAGGATGTGGCAGTGGCAGGTTCAGGTAGTGACGTGGAGACCTCACAGTCAGTTGGCCGCGCGTCACCTGCACAACAACAAACACCCAGCCACAATAGTCTATCCCACTGCCTGGGCCGCGAGCACCCCCCCCCCTTATTTTCTACACACACCGCCTCGAAATATTTGAACTTACATCGATATAGTACTGAAATGGAGTGCAGAGTGCGTTACCTTACGGAAACTGCTGAATTAGCACTTTAAAATCCTATTTTTTTTTCGGAGGAAGGGCTTCCGGTACGGTTCCCCAACATTTTATGTACCACGTCCTCTTAAGAGGCGATGAGCGTGAAGTGAGTTGATGGGACAGCACAACAGTTATTCCCCAGCCAGTATTCGAACCCAGGACATTTAGCATCATAGACCGGCGCCTAGTCGACAAAGCTACGGAGGCCGGCCGCACACCTTGGAACATTTCGCGCTACGCCACTGTACTACGAGAACACTGCACGGCAGTTGAGTGCTCCGCGAATAGAGGCATCCTCTAGGTATGCTTGAGTGGTGGGTGTTAGTTTACCTGCAGGTCGACGACGTCGCGACTGTCCCCTGGCAGCAGCACCTTGACAACGAGGGTCTCACAGCTGGCGGTGGCCGGAGTCTTGGGCCCCAGCTGCAGGAACACATCCTCTGCGCCCACACTCTGCCGGTACAGCAGCTCGTAGTGAGGCTGGGGGCGAGGGTCGTCGGTGAAACCAGAGCACTCGTCCACCTCCCCGTGCTGCCAGATAGCCAGCGGGTCTGTGAGCTTCTGTCGAGGAGCTCCAACGTCGCCCGGCCCTGCGTGGCGTACCACACACGCTGCATTTATAAACACACTGATTCTTTGTGGCACCAACTTGTTTCAATGCCAATGTGCACATCATGCTTCATGGTCAGTGATTGGATGTTTGTAACTCTCGACCTTGGGCTTCTGCCTTCAAATCTAAGACATGTGGTGTTTTAGTAACCTTATTCCGGTTGTTAGAGTCAAATAAGTGAGTGAAAAACTTTGGTCAGTACTCAACATCGAGGTCTTATAAGCTGTGCACTATAAACTGAGCACTCGGCAGAACTTGTAATTAATTAAAAATACATTTCATTTGGCCAATAGACGTTAACTTTTGAGACTGTTGAAACTTCTATATTGGTTTTTAGTTACCCGGAAATTTTCATATTAAAAATATTAACGATGATTGCGAAACGCAGTGCTCGTTTTATCGTGAACGGCCTATAAACGCTGATGAGGGGTGACATGAGGTGAGTATGAAGTAGTGCCAGAATGAAAGGACGGGGGAAACCGGAGATCCCCGAGAAAACCCGCCGACCAGCGGCATCGTCCGCCACGATTCTTACATGCGAAAATCAGGGGATCGACCCCGCCGGAAATTGAACCCTAATCGCCTTGGTGGAAGGCGAATGATCAGACCATTCGGACACCGCGGCCGCGCCAAATCTGTGACGCCTCCCCACGAAGACACACTTCCGATAGTCATGAAGCAGATCTGCAGATGTGCACGTAAGGCAATGCCACAAGATGGCGTTAAATTCTTTTCACCAAAACTGAGGAACTCTATGCATACCGGATGGTCACGAAAGTATGTTACAAACTTTGCGTGATGATTCCTTGTAAAATTGAGGTAAAGTCACGTTAGGAAAAGACTTTGGCTAGCGCAAAAATTGAGAGAGAAACTCATGATTGTAAATAAACATTGAAGAAATACATTTGTTAAAATAACTTAAAGCAAGGATGAATAAATAATTACTAATCGGGTGAGGTTTAATAATTACAAGATCTGCAATCTCTGAAAAATAATTGTTTCGGATACATTCCGCCTTTAGTAAATTCTAGGATTAGACAAGCCGTTTTTTGACATAGAATTTTTTATCATTATCATTTTTTATATTAAATGGCATAGTTTGAAGCAGGAGGCATCCAACGAACAAAAAAGGTCTCATTATTCGAATACCCTCAAGTGAACAGTTTTCGAGAAAATAGATATAGGTCAATAAAATATGGAGCTTTAGAGATAGGTAACACGCGATAAACAGAAGATTCGAGCAACATTACTATTTAATTAAGGTAAAAGGTATTCGAAACCATTTCTCCTCATATTAAGATATTGTTATTATTAAAACGTACCCGGAATGTAGTTATTTATTTCTCCTTGCTTTTGATAATTTTAATAAATTTTGGTTTCTAGTGTCAATTTCCAATCGCAAATTTTTATCTTAAGAATTGCGCCAACCAAAATCTTGCATTATATAACTTAGCGCATTTTTTACGAGGAGTCATTTCGCAAAATTTGTAGCATACTTTCGTGAGTAAATGTATACTTCCACTGCTGTTGCTGCACGTCTCCAAGCTCTCGCCTCCCCGCCAACTACAAAGGCCTCGCTCGACAACCAGCCTTCTAGGTTTATTACACCCTCTGACTTTAAGCTACAGTGGACACGCGTGAATAACCGTCCATTCGGGTAATCCCGTCTCACTTAAAAAAAAGTCTTTCTGCAGTTTTTTTAGTAGGTTTATTTATTGTTTCTACATTAAAGTAAAAACCTTACAGCGTGTTTAAGGGCAGTACTGCTTTACGGTCCCAACATTGTTTAGTTTATTTAATTATTTAGCACTAAACCGAATTTTGACTCTTAGAATGCATTACTCCAGTGTATTATTCGGATTTTTGTATTTCCGGCCCAAATAGCCGCCTCACTAAGCCGCATTACCGTGGGTACTGTGTATGTGTATCGTTACAGAGGGAATTTCATCGTCAAACCAGTAATTACGCATGTGAGAATTAACCAAAAAGAATTACCTTACATACACAAATAAGCACATAAATATACATACTTTATTGCATACTGTCATACATAAAGTACACACACATCCGCACGTAATGCGTACGATAATATGTACATACATATACGCGTACATACATTAATGTATGAATGCATGCGTTCATACGTGCACAAATAAAGTCGCAGCTACGTATGCGTAGGAGGTACGTGCTATATAATGGAATAGTGTTTTCGCTCAGGTTATGTACAAGAACATAATATTAGCTGCTCAAAGTTACCTCCTCAACAGGTATTACGTGTCTGCAGCGCTTCAATATGTTTACCTTAAGCGGCGGTCAATATGTACCAAAACTGTGTGCAATGCAAAAAGTAATTTGTAAAAAACCATACCTATGTACAGGTGTGTTAAGAAAGAAGGTATAGTAAAAAAACGTACGTCCATCAATGCAAGCGTTCCTATTTAATGTTTAGCAAGCATTCGAATGTAAACTGATGTTACCAGAATTGTATGCATGGGTGAAAAACTGCCATTATTTGTTTGGAAGTGTTTTACAGTGTGCGCAGGGAGTCGTCTGACAGGAAAGCCCTGACGGTGGGGTCGCCCCACTTCGCTTGTCTGGAGTGAGAGATTTTGGTCAGCGCTTAACATCTAGGTCTTTAGCGCTGGTGAGGGGTGACATGATGTCAGTATGGAGCTGCGCCGGAATGAAGAGGCGGGGGAAAAGGCAGATCCTCAAGAAAACCCGCCGACCAACGGCATCGTCCGGCACGATTCCCACATGCGAAAATCCGGGGACCGACCTCGCCG
>PNEQ01120944.1:20000-44077 GCA_003012365.1 Medauroidea extradentata
ATCAGATAGTTTATTTCGCTGATGCAAAGTGCAGTTTTAAAAAAGTTCCCGATGGGGCAGTTTCAATAGCTTGAATCAGTAAAATATCACTGGAAACTCAATATTCACTACGGTATTACAAGTTTAGAGATTTGTATAATTCGATCAGTTACGTCATTAACGGCTGTGTTCTCCTCTATCAGTATGCTGCTTGCACACTTTACGTCAACTGAACGAACGAGCTGAACATCAGTATAGATGGTTTCCTTGCGAAGTTGTCATTTTACCTACGATTTGTGTAGGTACATTAAATATTAATGGTGGCCTAATTAGACAACATCAAGGGCGTGCACTGCATAATTTAAAGGGTTCATGTATAGAAACATATACTATACACAATTTACTTCCCATACATTTTTAATAACTTGTAATTTACTGTTAATGACAGCTGTTATTCATTACTTGTGCATTTATTAGTTAGATGCTGTAGATAGCAATTTTATGAGCTATAGCTGTTTCTAGTTTTTCGCATGTGGGAATCGTATCGGACGATGCCGCTGGTCGATGGGTCTTCTCGGGGATCTCCCGTTTCCCTCACGACAAGCAGATGCCTACGTACGCAGGTTGTAAGTCTGCGATACCTTGGTCCTCGGGTTTTCGAGATTACAGTACACTTAACCCGAAAGAAAGAAATGAAATTTATAAAGTTAACTAACATGGAACTTAGTCCTTTAAAATCTGTCTCATGACTGTTTACATTCTGCAAAATCATTATGAGAGTAATTTGGCAATGTATGAACTCCGTACTATTCAGTTCCATGTAATAATATTCACGTTATTTTTTATATTGCTGTCAACTGGACACGGTGGCGTAACGGTAACACATTATATTCGCATTCGGGAGAACCCAGGTACCAAATTATTTAGACCACCGCTGCAGATATATAGATGTATGGTGTACTACTTTCACGTAAGTCTTCTTAGCATTCGTGACAATTTTAATGTATTGTAACTGAATGTAATACTTAAATTCTTTTCAAACAAGTAGAAAAGCTTTAAACACGAAAATAAATATTGTATGAGCAGGGTGCCCAGGAGCGGGGTATCGTACCGCTAATGCAAACTTCCAACTGAACACCCATAGATAGAGCCCACAATTTTTCGCGAAAAGAATTCTGCAACGATTTGTTTAAATGTCTTATGTGCACATATGCAGCCCTGCTTCACGGTCACTGATTGGCTGTTTTTAACTCTTAACGTCTAGGGTTCTACCCGCAAATCACAGACGTGTGGTTTCGCAGTAACCTTGTTCCTGTTGGCACAGTCAAATGAGCCATGCCTGTGCAATAATACATTCTGCCAATAACCATGAAGTAGAGCTTCATATGTGCACATAAGTAGGGCCCGGTTGTTTTCGCGAAAAGATTTTTGCAGCACTTTGTTTCAGTGCCTTACGTGTGCTACTGCATCTCGGCTTTATGATCAGTGATTGGTAGAGCCACGATTTTATGGTGAAAAGATTTTTGCAACATTTGGTTTCGATGCGTCATATGCACAGCTGCAGCTCTGCTACATCGCCCGTAATTGGATAATTTTACTCTCACTTGCCTTGGCAAATTACAGACGTAAGAAGTCACAATAATGTTATTCTGATTGGTGCAGTCAAATGAGAAACGTGTCTGAATAAAGACACGCTGCCAATAACCTTGAATCAAAGATGCCGATGTGCACGAGAGACACTGAAACAATGTGGGGCAAAAATCTTTTCGCGACAAAATCGTGGCCCTAGTGATTGGATGCCGTAACACCCAGCGTGTGGAGGTTAAAACCGCAAATCACAGACTTGATGTGACGCATTTATCCGTATACTGATTGGCACAGTCAAATGAATAACGACTCTGCACAAAAATACTCTGTTAATAATCATGAAGTTGAACTGCAGGTGTACACGTAAGGCACTGAAACAAAGTGGGGCAAAAATCTTTTCGAGAAAACTACCGGGCCCTACACATAACGCATTGAAACAAACTGTTGCAGAATTATTTTCGCTAAAAGTCTTGGGCTCTACCCACAGGTATCTGCACTCTAAAAAATTGCTAGTAAATTTTCCTCACGTGTGTATAGGCGCGCTAAGAAAGAAGGTATGGCAGAATTGTTTCCTAGACATCCATGGTAGAACTCCTAAACATTTTTAGAAAACAGTCAAGTGTAGGCCTATATTAAAGTTACCAGACTTTACTGTAACAACTGTGAAAGTTTGTATATTTTCAAAACGGAAGTATGGTAACAGTCCCATGCTGCGTTTAGGTTAACTACTTCCTAAGCATTGTAGGACTTTTTTTACAGTGTGTTGGCCCCGGAGTATAACATGGGATGGGGCCCTAAAATGAACACACGCCGGAATGAGAAGGGCGGGGGAAACGGGAGATCCCCGAGAAACCCCGCCGACCAGCGGCATCGTCCGGCACGATTACCACATGCCTGGCGGGGTTCGAGTCCATATCACCTTGGTGGAAGGCAAGTTCTCTAGCCACTGCCACACCGGAAATCAGCCATATTTGTTACATAGATATTTTCTCTCAAAGCAGCCAATAGGAGTGCAGCTCGAAAATTTAAAAACCTGTTCAGACTGAATGGGGTAGACAAGATCGGATAAAGTTTGGTTTGCGTAACCTCTCTTAATTCGAAAATTTTCAGTTGAAGAGAAGAAGTAGATCCCATGTAAGGTATCACCAGTTTATGTAAATAAAAAATTAATAGTTACTTTCCCTGGTCTCTGGTCGTTTAACGTAAAGCAGGTTTCACGATTGAAAATATACGACGGTAGGTATGCATAGAACGTAGGCCAAGCGGTACGTGTTTTCAAACTGATTTATTCACAACTTCGCAAAATAGCTCGATTGGGGGGACATAATACATACAGGAAATAGTTAATATCCTATTTCATTATGGACAGTCGTTAATTAGTGCAAAGAAATTAGGCTACTTCCCTGTTGTTTAACGTCCAAAATATACACGAGCATGCAACATAGCGAGAAATATGTTTCTATAGAATAAATTATACGTAAGACTGCAAAATCAATTCGAGCTGTGTCCATGTACCCACTTAAGGATGTCTACGCGAATGCTCTATATAGACACAAATATTACATATTCGTAAGGAAAAAAAGAACTGCATTGCGTAAACATGAAAAGCAGTGTACATTACTGAACGATAATTTAACTGAATTGTTTGAATGCAGGCCTACCTACATAACGTTTCTTATGTTGAGAATTGTCGAATTACTTTAAGATGAATAGTTAGTATGGTTATTCCTGTTAGTGTCGATAGGCATATTTTGGCGGTTGAATTGGTAGCATTTTCCAGGACCAGAGTATTTTCGCGACTCCGGTAGCTGTAGTGTTTGCAAACGCAATACAAATAGTTTGCTGCCGTTTACAGTTTTTGGCTACCCGAGTAGCGAGGTAAGTTGAAGGTTCGTTTACTTGGATAGGCTGTTGTTCAGTAATTTCCGTTTGTGTATAATGCACAGTCAGACCTGGATTTGCAATTTAGAGCGTAAACTAAATATCAAGTAGTTTACGTTGTAGCGCGCTTTTTTCAGATTAGCGTATGAAAAAATAATTTAAAGAGAAAGTTTGAAATTTCCTCCCGACTCAGGCAATTTTGGTAAGAAATAATAATTTTGACGCTTGCTTGTAAATGCAAATGTTCCACTGCAAACACTTGTAACCAGTCTATCACCGATTCAACCGCGAAAATACGCTTATTGTTATCAAAAATCTATGCTTTGTAACAAGAATGACGATTGTATAGTTACTTAACGATGTATGCATGGAGTTGTTTGTATGTACTATTTTGTGTAGTGTTTCAATATTGGTTGTTTTATAACGTAGACCTTACGTCGGAACAATGTTGCAGATATTGTCACATTTATAATAGGATGAATGTAGTACGATTTGTTATATTACATGGATGATACTGATAGATTCTAATTACATACTTGAGGATGAATGAAACTGTCTGCAAGATTGCTTTTTTTTGTGTATGTGTGTGTGTATTCCATTGCCTGTACAGCTTTATAAGCTCTGGCTCCAGAATATTTTAAAATAAATATATTAAAATAACCGCATACTTAAGAATTAATTTCGCACTAGGTGTTTGGTTGTAAGCAGTAGCCTATTTACAGTCGTGTCATATGCACTGTACTTATATTTTTTTACTGTGAATCAGACTTCATGCGGAACACATTTACGAGTAACACAGCATTAAAATAAAAAATAAAAAAATACTTATAATTTTATACTTACGTGTTGGGCTTCACTTATAAAACTGAAAATCACGCTATTAAAATATATTGCTGTCAACTGTCAATATACGAACTACGTTCCCAAACTCGAAGCAGCTTTCATTCAAGAGTCCAAATTAGTCAACGTTAATCAAAGTAATATGATGCGTATTTCGGCGAAGATATTACAAAATACTTATCGTACGTGTAACAATAGACAAATACAACGCTTCTCAGAATTGCACAGGAATAAACAGCAAACCTGTTTAATCGTTTGCTCCCATAGCAACCCTAGTTGTTACCAACCTCTGAATAACCAACAAATAAAAGTGAAAAAGAGTCTACAAAAGAGAAGGAAAATATGTCCTGCTGAAAATTGGTTATTAATAGGAGCGCAGAGTTGTTAAAAAATAAAATTCGTAATATCTATTTGACATCATCGTAATGTATTGCGAATTTACCTACGTGTACATTTATTTTACGTTGCTATGACAATGAAGAGTAACATATAACCTAAAATATTGGTGCTGAAGAGTTAAAAAAAAAAATAGTCAGTAAAATAATATAATAAAGTATTAATGACTTTATTATCAAATCATCAAATTCAAGTTTAAAACAGGTAAGATAAAATAATAACATGAATCTCTTTTGAAGTAAAACAGAATGTGTTGTATGAATGCATATATACAGTTGCAGTTCAAGAATTACATTTGATACTAAATGAATGCAGAACTATGAAAGCAAACATTGTGTTAAAACGTTCCGTTGTGTGAAAGAAAGAGCGACTTATGTGTCACTCGTGTCGTTGCAGAAATGAACACAACATTATAAAACGCACATGTGATTGCGTGTAACAAACATTTCTTTTAAGTTCTTGCTACCCACGTGTTTGTGTATAATTTACACCGGACGAAAACTTCACATGCATAACCTGAGACACAGAATAAAAAAATTGTTAACAGGGACAACATGACGTGGTTACTGATTTTTATCGAAGTAGTCTTCGTTTTTGGATTGGCACGGTGTCAAGTATGATGAGCACAGTATCAAAGAAAGTCAAAACACCATATTTTTAGTTTTACATCTTGACATTTTGTCAAATGGCAATAATTACATCAACAGTATCATTCCAAAACTGAATTTAGCGTGCTACGCACTTCGAAATTTATCCAATATAGTTTATACTGTTACTCTGAAACAAATCTGCTATGCTTATTTCCACTCAGTTATGTCCTGTGGATTAATATTCTGGGCAACTTCTTCACATAGTTTGCATATTTTCAGGCTTAAAAAAATGGCCATAAGAACAATTACAGGTGCAAAGAAATTAGATACATGCCGACCCTAATTTAAAAAACTGAATATACCTACCTTCCCCTCTCAGTATATTTATTCTTTAATCAAATTTGTTGTAAAGAACAATACATATTTTAATACAAATGCAGATATACATTCACTACCAGACACAAAGATGACAAGTCATATTCCATATAAAAGGCTTACAGCAACTCATGAAGGCGTGCACTTTGTTGGGATTAAATTGTTCAACAAATTACCAACGGAGCTTAAAGAATTAAGTAAAACAAATATGGAAACACGATTCAAATCTAATCTTAAGTATTTCCTACTTACACACACATTCTACTCTGTTGATGAGTTCTGCAATACTAACTGCCAGGACTATGCTAAATAACAGTTGATATGTATATAAGTAGAGTGTATTTTATGTAAAGCATAACTCCGTAACCATTTATTATTATCAACCATTCAGGTATCACTAATCTAAGTGACCTAATAATATCAGATGTGTTACTGAAATGTCTGTAATGTATATATCCTTATGACTTTTACTCATCAATGGTATCTGTAGATCTACCGTATTGTTCTGTCCATGTATTTTTTACTGTAACTTATTATTTTGTACTCTGATATTGTATGAACTTAATGTTTATTTTTGTTTGTCTTTGTTTGCGTATTTCTGACATTATCTCAAACAGGATCTAGCGGAATGTAAATAAATAAAAAATAAATAAATAAAAAAGAGTTCGTGGATATTTAGTGACACTGAAGTTTAGTAGGTCCTATTTTAAAATCTACGATAGATACGTAAATAAACGTCACATTTACTAGTTCTAAATATGAAATTGGGATACAAACAAAATTACAGTATATCTTGGAATATAAGCGCCGCCATTCCGTAGTAACGGGTGTTACGCCCAAACAACGAAAAATGTGATATTAGCAAAATTAAATAAGTTACATAATATTTCAACACAATAAATGATAGTACTTTGCTAAAAGGAAGAAAGTATAGTGTTTTTAAAGTTTGTTAATTTTCTAACAGAAAAATGAAGTTGGAAATCTGTGGTAACGAATGTTGCAAGAAACGGACGTCTTATGTATCATCCGAGTAGTTAAACTGGAGAGAAACCCTGTAAACTTAATGACAAAAAATTTTCGGAAAAATTAAAACTGCAAGACCAGATAATTGGCTTTGCATTGATCTAAAGACTTTGTTTGTACATGCATTTTTAAGTTATTTATAAATCAAACAGAATAGTAATGGGTGTTACAAACATAGTGATGGATGTTGCGGGTCTGAAACAGGTACCGAATGCGATAAATAATTTAAAGAAAAATAAGTAGTAATCAATCTTTATTTGCACAAAATATTTAATTACTATTATAAAAACAGTTTTCTTAAAAATTTAGTAGTTTGGATACTTACTTATACATGTGGGTTACGTACTTAATTAGCTGCTTGATATAGATCCACATTGAAAAAGACAGGTTCAACTGGTCCACAAAAAAACTGGTGGTAAACAATTTTCCCCATCAACGCTGCACTGAGAAGTTGCGACTTATTGTAACCTTCGATGCTGATAACTCTGCACACTTTTTCTATAGTACACGTAGATATTAGAACTCAGGATTTTTAACGTAAAAGGATAGCTGTCTACTTACAAATTGTTATATATATATATATATATATATATATATATATATATATATATATATATATATATACACACATATATCGTGACTGCATTGCGTCTCTTCAACTCACAGTCCAGATTACCGTCCGTCAAGTGGCCCATCTGGCGGTGATCCTAAGAAGTAACGTACATTCTAACGAAACATTCCATTGGGTAATTGGAACAGTGTCTGTACGAAATGTTTTTACGATGACATTTAACGAGATGTAAGGAATTGAGCTCTACCATGGTAATTAGGCGATTCCGGACATATGTCCATATCACATATTTTCTTTCTTTGTATGTGTGGAATGTTTCCTGAAAGTTTAGCCGTACCTTTTTGCAACATCCTGAATATAATATTAAAGTGACGATTTTCGATAGTCCGAGGCCTGTGCAAATTTTCAATTATAAATACATCCTGACACTTAAAATATTGTTTGTGTAAAATATAATACAACCTTACATTATGGACAAACGTTGGCAATTTAGTTTCGTTAGTAATTGGTTTGTGTGACTATTTCTCAGGATTTGTAAAGATAAGTTAGTAAGTAGGACTCAAAGCAGAAGAAGAGCCATCAATACGTTATGTAAGCAATTAAGTTTGTATTGAATAATAAAAATGATGATTAGTGATAAATAAATATATATTGCAGGCCACCACAATTCTACATGTGGGCTTGTAGTTCATATGCGTCCGCTTTCTCTTGAGGATAACATGAAATGCAGCTGTGGTGAATTGCAGGGGAACCTGTCAGTTCCCCAAATTAACCCGCCGGACAAAGCCAACGTCCGCCGCGTTTCCCCATGTGCAAAATATTCGAGACTGACCTCGCAGGTTATCGAGTCTAGATGCCCGTGGTGGGAGCCGACTGTCTGACCACTGTACTCAACGGCCGCAAGTGATAAAATATACCTATGTTTACTTTATAATAACCTTTTGGCAAAATTGAGAAACAAATCTGTAAGTAATTAGCAATTAAAATACTTTTTTTTACTTACTTTGCCTTTGTGAATACTGCAGATAAAAATGGTGAAGTACTGTGAGAGTGTTGTAAATGTCAGTTTTTACAAGTTCCTATGAGATTGACGATTTTGTTGCAAAAATATGTTTGCTCCGTTTTGTTTCATTGCCTTACGTGCACACGGTCAGCTTTGCTTCATTGTTATTATCAGCGTGTCATTGTTCAGACACGTCTTTCATTTGACTGCACCAATCAGAATAACGTTATTGCGATATAATACGACTGTTGTTTGGCAGTAGAATCCCATGACAAGCGAGAGTTAAAACATCCACTCACTCACTGATAATGAGCAGAAGTGTTTTGGCCCCAAACTCGTGGATCTACACAAATATAGGTTCATTTTATCAATAAGCGGCATTCGTTTGTTCCCTTTATCTTACTGCTGCAGTAAAATTGTTGCACAGTGCACTGAAACTACAGCATCCGGCATATCCGCATTCAGTACGTGCTAAACGTGTCCTTAAAGGCTACGCTACAATTGAGTTAGCACAGGCACAAGCACTGGCATACACACAGGCACACATCAAACGTACTGTATCTATAAATCACAGAAGTTCAGAACGTCTCCACAAAGTGTGCCGGAAATGATAGATTGTATATAATTTGTTTGTGTGTTGGCAGCACTAGTAAATATAATTGTTTATTTTGTACATTTGATTTTCGTAATCAATGTAAAAATCGCGATGCCCGATCTCCCAAATTAATAATTGTTAAATTTCGGAAAACACCAAGCTTGTTTACATAAACTAAACACGTGGGTGGAAACAGGAAACAACACCAGATGCAACTATAGTCAAGTTCAGTCCAAATTAATCGATAACCAAGCTCCACATGAACTCGGTACTATCCTCGTTATGACTGACTGCGCACGGCGCACTCGCACAGAAAAATTTTACGTTTTACCAAACTTTCTGTGCACCGATCCTGTGCTGTTATTCTGTACGCGCATTGTGGCGTGTGGCATTTGGAAACTGTGCTTTGAAATTCCATTGCGTGTGCCTTATTCTGTGCTGAATCAATTGTAGCGTAGTCTTAATTGTGTTTGTCATATACGTTTGAAATTTTGTAGCCTACGGTAATGTCGTTGGCATAAGAGAGACGAAATAGTTTTACTGTCCCTTATCCCCTCCATCTCCGACCATGCTTCGGTGTCCTGGCTATTAATAACATTTGAATATAATTTTTTATCTTAAGCTCAGTAAAATTAAGTCTAAGAAAAATGTTCATTATGTAACAGTTATGTAATGTTTTAAATTGTAGGCAGAAAATAAAATAGTACACCTGATTTTAGACTGGTCCTTTTTACGTTATAAAATAAGCCGGTAGTCTTACGAAACATACACACACACCTACATATATTTATTTATTTATTTATTTACTTCCCCCTCCCTCGAACAGCACAGAGGGAGGAACACATAAGAAAGGGAGTAGGAGTATTTCAGGGCTTATTTAAGGAACCATCCCAACATTCGCTTGGAGTGATTTCGGAAAACCTGGAAAACCGAAATCAGGATTGTCGGAGCCGGGGATCGAACCCGAGTCCTTACGAATGCGAGGCGAGTGTTTTACCACTGTCCCACCTCACTCGGTGAATATATCGCAAAATATGTTACAAACTTTGTGAGAGAGATGATTCCTGTAAAAAAAGCGCCAAAGTTAGGCACTGAAATATTTTGGTTGGTGCAAATCTAAAGGGAGACATCCGTGATTGGAAATTTCCATTGGAAAGCAACACTTGTTAAAATAACCAGAAGTAAGAAGAAGTAACATTCAGTTTCCGGACGTGGTTCAGTAGTAGTAAGAATAATAGTAAGATAATCAATCAGTAAAAACAAAAATGTTTCGAATTATTTTAACCTTCAGCTGGTAATAGGATTGGTCAAGCATCTTTTTTTTTTGCCATATAATTTTTTACTACTCCATTTTTTGCTATTAAGAGGCATAGTTTGTAACAGAAGGCCCCAATGAACAGAAAATGTCGCCTTCTTGCAACACTCTCAAGTGAACTAACTGATTTCGAGTAAATTTACGTATAAAATGTGAATCCTTGCAGGTAGGCAATATATGAAGCACAGTAGGTTTGAGTAACCCCACAAATTAGTGAAAATGAAAAGAATTGGAAATTATTTTTTTTTTTTACAGATGCAGACCTTGTTATCACTAAACCGCATTCTGATTGTCACTCTTTATGCCTCATTACTTTTTTGTTATTTCAACAAATCTTCATAAGTTAACCTTATTTTTACAAGGAATAATCTCGCGAACTTTGTAACATACTTTCATGAACATCCAATGTAGGTATGTCGCAGATATATTTATTTTTTCCAGGATGAGAATTTTGAATACTTGATTGTGAAATGCCACAGTTTCTATTGTTCTAAGAACTTATGATTTCCACCCCTAGGCATAAATGAAGAATATGGAAAGCAAGACAAACACTACAGCTCAGAATGCGCTAGAGTTGCAACACTCAGTGGTAGAAGCAGAAACACATGAGGGTACCACATGGAAGCCAGCCGTTATTCCCAGACTCTCTGACTTGTGCATCAAAACAATCGCTGTAAATTTCAAGAATGTGCAGATTCTGGACAAATTACCAGAAGAACACGTCGAACAACTACTGGAACTCCTAGACACTGACTTACCATTGACTTTATCTGTTCCCTTGTTGCGTGAGAGTGTCTTCTGGCAGCGTGCGTGCAAAGAAAGATGGTCGACGATGAATTATGTTGCTGACTACGGTGGATCCTGGAAAAGAATGTATCTGGAGAGACATCTACAAGAGTTTCTTGAAAACCTTGATCCTGACGATTACTCTGAAACTAAGATGATGGCTACAGTTCAGTTATGTGCACCATATATTCGTCGTCTCATGTTAAGACAATTAGTTCATTCCAAAAAAATAGTTCCAAGGAGAATGGGAGACAAACCTCAAGAAGGAGACCCTCTGTCCCACGACCACATCAACCTCAAATCCATTTTGTCTGAACTATTTAAGTTAGAAGAGTTAGATATTGTTTTTGGGATGCAAAATTTAGGTCTTGAACTTAAACCTGAATATTTTATGTTTTCGAAACAGGATTGTAAAAATATTGGGCTGGGTATAACTAAACTGGAGTTCATTAAAAAATTAAGATTTCACAGAAGCCTTTTAGACAATAGTCTCCTCGCAAGCCTGGTACAGTGCTTACTTTTTGTTCATAGCCTCGAGTGTATGGACTTCTCAAATTGTCTCATTTCTGACGACGGCGGACTGATCATAGGACAACTCTTACGTAAACATGAAAACTTAATACAAGTTGTTCTAATTAATAATAAAATTGGTATGGACGGAGCACATTTTTTATCGTATGCATTAACAGTAACGCCATCTAAACTTAGGTTGCTAAATCTTCGTCTCAACCCAATAGGTGACTCAGGAATAGCATACCTATGTTCGGCGCTTGTAGTTAGTGAAGTCCCGGCAGAACTTAATGTTTCTGGATGTGGCATCACGTCAAAAGGGGCTAAAAAAATTTCTAGAATGCTTGCGTACAACAAAAGTTTGAAAGTTTTAGATATGAGTAACAACTTGATTGGGGAGCAAGGAGCTGAGGCAGTTCTATTAACGCTTGCCAACAACACAGCTATAGTTAAATTGGACATGAGAATGACGGGACTATCGAGTGATCATGAGCTAAGCCTCTCTCAGTATTTAAAACGAAATCAAGAACTCCATAAGCAAAGCAATATTTTTTGAACACGTGAAATGTAGTTGTGTAATACAAAATTCGCTTAAGCCGATTATGCAACTAATAAAACAAACGACAGTGGCAAAATATAATTGGAAAAATAATTATTTTCACTATCATCACATTTTCCTTTTGTCTTCTCCATTTCGCATGTAAAGTGCAAACTATTGCGTCATGTTATGGTTAAATTTATATACAAATATTTTGATCTATTTCATACAAGTGAAAACTTTCTCAATTTCATTTTACAGCAATTTTTATTCCAATGATATCTGTGAAATTATTCTATCGTACTCTATAACCGTTATTATTCTATGTAATTTTAACTATGTGTATATTGGTGAATCGTTGAAAAGTTAGTTTTGAGTATTAAATTTGTTTTATTTTTCATAATTGTATGTATTATTTTCATGTAACTCAAGACTATCCATAGTTCAAATTTAAGAATTTCTGCTTTAACATAAATAGTTTTAAATTTTTGAATAGCAAATGCAGTGCTATATCAAATATCTGAAATACAAATGCAGGATTCCTGCGGCTTGGTTTATATTACGTGTAAAACAAATACAGGAAAAAAAAAGATATACACAAACACACACACACTTCCATAAGTGGAAAAAAAGGTAGCTGTATTTTAACAATTTCTGATCATAGAATTCAAATAAAGATAATTTACATTTTTAAGACAATAAATACGTGTCATTGTTTTTCTTTGTTGGTTGTAACAAACAAAGGCATTTACTTGCCCCTTTACAAAAGATTTGGCCGTTGAATTATGTTGCAGTGGGTATATATGTACTTATTTCCGAAACAATTTTACTAGCTCCACTACACCTATCTATGGAAAAATAAATTTCAGGGCAGGATTATCAAGTACTTTCAAAACATTGTGCGCACTGATTACCATTTATGAGCCATTTACTATGACTAAACAGCCTTTTCGCGAATAGTTATATCTCAAACTCAAATGGTCAGTAAGATGCGGACCTAACCAAGGATTATACGATGTACTTTGTTAAAGACTTACTAGCAATAAAATAATGCGGTGTCCTGTGTATGTATGTATGTATATATATATATATATATATATATATATATATATATATATATATATATATATATATATATATATATATATATATATATATATATATATATATATATATATATATATATATATATATATATATATATATATATATATATATATATATATATATATATAAAATCGTAATGATTTGTTTTTGTATACCATTACAGAAAAATACTAAAACATGCATACATTGTATCGTATCACAGATTTCCTTAAACATACAGCTTATTAACGTTTTATCTGCGCCCAACGTAACCTTTTTACGTGAATACACAGAGTTAACTGCTAGAACGTTTCGGCAGTACACTGAACTGACTAATTAAATTGAGACTATTATGTTCTGCTAGGAAAATCACAAATCACCAATACTTCAGAATGTACACCACCTCATCCTGTAAAATTCGACCGTCTGGTATAGTGCCGGAAAGCACATTGTAGTCACATTCAACAAGTAGAGTATCACATCATATCTTGGGAGGTGAGAGATCAGTGACTGGCATTGTGGTAGCCTTGGAGCACGACCTTCGTGTTTTCCACTCAGTAGTAACTTCGGGCTGTGTACAGATACCTGTATTGCAGTTGTATTCCACTTCGTTAGCAGGATAGTTGTCGTAAGGTGGGTTGACAGTGGCCGCAAGCAATAGCAGATACCGTTAGGCGGTTGGCAAACGTGATAACATTCTCGTTTGTTGTTGGTGGAAGCATCATGGTACAAGTATTTGCTATCGGGCGACAGTCAGTCAGATGCTGGCTGTTTGATAATGGCCTATAGATAGGGGCCGGAAATGTTCACGGATTCAATGACCTGCAGGTTAGAATCCATTGTCCTGTGCATATTCAAGCCCCGTCTATTCGTTCATTGTCTGCTGTCTGAAGGAGTAGCAGCTAGTGGACAAATGGTCGGGGCTCGAGTATACATAGGATAGTCGGTTCTAACACGCAGGTCATTGAATTCGCGAAATTTTCCGGCCCCTACCTATAGCCATATCCACCACACATCTCTGTTAAGAGATTTAATGTACCCTCATGGTCCTTCATGGTGTATTCGACTGTCTGCATGGCAAGATGATGGTTTGGTGTATTACAGTCAGGTCAAGGGAATCGTGTTGGACGATGGATGCCGCTGGTCGGCGGGTTTTCTAGGGGATATCCCGTTTCCCCTGCCCCTTCATTCCAGCACTGCTCCATACTCACCTCATGTCACCCCTCGCCTGCGCGAAAGGCCTCGATGTTAAGGATGTTCCAGTGTGGAAAAATCGTAATTTTATATTTGTATAAAATAGGGTTAGTTTTGTAGACAATACTTGAGAGTACAATTTTCTTTTACGAAAAAAAAATTAGCTCAGCCAGATTCTCTATAATGTAAGTTCAAAGTCAAAATTTGCATATTTTTACTTCAAGCAAAACTTGAAAACCAATAAACATAATGAAATGGGAAAAATCACATCAAAACTACATGCCACGGTCTACGGCTTGAAGCATATAGAAAGCCTTTACAAAAAAATTTTATACTTAAAAATTTTTTCTATAAATTTCTAATTTTTCATTACTTTTAAAACTTTTATTTAAAAATACAAAATGTTTGTGTAAAAGGTTTCTATATGTTTCAAGCTGTACATTGTGGTGTGTAGTTTCGATGTGATTTTTTCCATTTCATTATGTTTATTGGTTTTCAAGTTTTGCTTGAAGTAAAAATATGCAAATTTTGACTTTGAACTGACATTATGGAAAAACTGGCCGGGCTTAATTTTTTTCGTAAGAGGAAAATGTACCCTCAAATAGTGTCTACGAATCCAACCATATTTTATCCAAATATAAAATAATGATTTTTCCACACTTAAACGACCTTAAGCGTTGGCTAAGATATCTCATACTCACAGTCGGGTCAAAATGTGCCATAAAAATTTTTAATACACGCAGTACTTGAAAGAAATTATCTGGCTGGATGAAGACAGGTGTATAATGTGTACCATAAGGTCGTATATGTCATCGTAGAATTTTCATGCCACGCATGTACGTTTTACACGGTTATTTTACACAGTATTGCAGAGATGCCGTGTTTGCGAAAGTGACTTGACAGGACGCAAGAGACTCGTCTTGTAAACGGGACACAGATGCACTATGCAGGATGAGTCAAATGTGACTGCAATGCATAGAATGAGGCATGCAAAGTGCGAACATAATCCGTCTCTACAGTGTCCAGTTCCCTGAATTTATTTATAGAAATCTCTACTAGACCGCACTGTTACCTATTTTTCAATGCAAAAATTAAGTTATACTAGTGTACACGAAGACAAATTTTAACAATAAAACATAAAACAATATAAAATACCTGTAAATGTTATTTACATATTTAAGTAATATTTTGTTGAAATTTATACCTTCCCACAAAACACAAATGAGATAATATATCTCCAATAGATTCCGTATTCAAATTAGTCAACTACTGCCTAGAATTCTGCCTTCCTATTTCTATTATATCTAAGAGTAACAAATGCCAAGATGTTTCAGTGGACAGTAATTAAAATTTTACTTCCTTGGTAGAAACCAACCGGACACAAAACTGTATTTTTTCTTTTTCTTTTATGATTTACTTTCAGTGTTATAGCATATCCTAGTTGGCGTCGACTTAAAAAAAAACTAGGCCGAAATTAAGTGCGTCGACTGACTGGAGCAGTTTTCAAAGCTCAGAATTAAAGGAACAGTAAGAGCGACATTGACATCCCTTTCAAATACTGCCGTTTGGCAAGATACTGACAACATCGCTGCATGTAGAATTGTTTATTTAAAAACGTATTTTCCAACACATTGCGATGTATATGTAGTGCTTGTGACAGGTGGCATGTTGAAAATAAGTTACTAAAACTGTTTTATTTCTTAGCAGATTGTCAATTATTTCTTTAAAATAGGCTTGATCATAAAGCACCCCAAACAAAATCAATTAAATAACCTATTGCTTACAGTAGTAATAATCGTTTCTCTAAATGCACCCTATGCCTTCCCCCTCATTAACATTAGGAAAAATACTCATTTAAGATTAATTTCTATATTCTCAATTTAAAATTGCGTGCATGTGTGCGATTATAGAACTTACGAAAGTCACTGAAAACACTTCTCTCTGTTTGTAGGAGATGGTAGGTATCTCGAGATTTAACCTTTACTCCCTCCGTTTTTCCCTTGGTAGGTAAATGTTTTCACCATAGTTAGAAGAGTGTACTACGATTCGGACAGTAGAGCAGGTGTTGAGACGAGGAAAGTCACTGCAATTAATTTAAAAAAAAAAAATAATGGCGTATTGCTCTTGCAAACTGATTGTCAGTAACATACATTTAATGGGGTACAAAAGCCCCATCCCTAATATTTGAGGTGTACAATGTACCACTTCCCCTTCTAGGTTTTGCAATGCACAACTCTTGAGTTGTCTGTAAAACACTAGACTAGTACGTACAGGTAAACAGTATATCTAGCCAGTACTGTGTAAGAGTCTAGGAACGAATTCTCCAGTAATACGACTTCTGCAGTAACAACATTAATTTTCTGGCTTATTCCTGCAAGCATGTCAATGCCACATGCTTAAAGTGTGTAGTCGGTTCTAATACTGCTTCTCTCGAAACACGACACCATTCTCTGCCACTGGTGGCTCTGAGGTATGCATCTGCGACGTCAGAGCTAGTGGTCATGGTCGTTTGTTTGTTGAGTGATTATATGATAGGCAGTAATAAACGGGTGTTAAGCAGTGCATACCCTGTTCCGCTCACACATAAATTTTACTCCCCCCCCCCTCCTGATCAACTTGCTTTAGCATTATACCCCAGACTTTTAATATATCACAATTCTGCTCTCTGTGTTATTGTCCTTGCTAATGCAATTTAAATGAACGTAAATAGTTCAAAGTATGTTTGAAAAATGATAAAATATATGTCGTTGTTTCTGTTTATTAAATAGCATCGTAACCACTTTGTTTATAAAATGGTATCGTAATCATTTCGTTTGATAGCAATAGTGGCAGTAAAAAACACGACATCGCTTTCATGTAAAGGGGAAAGGTGGGTAGCCCCGGACGCGAGATTGGAAAACATGTCACATTTTGCTCGGCAGTGGCTCTTGGCTTCCAGACGCCCGCGCATGCGCACCCGCCGCCACTCCCTAGAGCTGCGCAGTGGCTTGATACAGTACCCCTCCGCATCCGCACCCCTCACTCGGCTTTCCTCAAAGAGCGTCTGTGTATCAGTGTGCTGAGCAACAGTCCTTGTACAATGTTTGGCTAAGGCGGACACAGGTTTATTAGAAAACTACTCAATATACGTGAGTGATGTCTGCGTAATAATAGCACCCTCCCTTTTTATCTAATTTTTTTGTCGAAAATAGCGTAGGACGTACATGGTGTTTTCGCGGTCTTTTCAGAGGGCTGTGTACCGAATGTAATTTCCGCGTTTGATGCGCAGAGACGGTGACGCGATAAGGTTCAACTTTCCACACTCGACGGTAACAACATCGCTTCTATTCGCGGCGCGCCAAAATAGTGTGCTGTGTATTCACTACTATTCTTCCTGTGTGACATAAGAGGGGACCGTACAATTTTATACGTGGAAAGATTGTAGTTAAGACTAACACATGCTTCCAATGCTGTATTTTACTAATCCAGTTGGTATTTTTTCCAATTACAGCTGTCCAAAAAATCCATTTTTAGCTATTTTCTCCAATAACATGTTTATAATAAGCATGTTGCATTTTTTAAAATAATAGAAGACTAATTTTAACCGTGTTTTCTTTTCGCAGATAAACATGTTGTGAATAAGTTTAGTTGTTTCGCGTATACAATAATAGGCGCGGTACGCCACAACACCTTCCATGTGTCAGGTGCATAAGCCTCTTCAGGTGTGAAAATATCGGAGGAGAATCTGTAAAAGCTGTGTGTGTGCACAATACTTCTTTATCATTACATCATTAAATTATAGGGTCACCACTGAATGGCTCATTGAGGGTAGTTGTCGGTGAGAAGACTGTATGCTAGTTCAGTGACTTGTGCCTGGAGGCCTGGGTGAGGCATGGTGTATGTGCTGTCTCGTCCTTACCACCCCCACACTTATAGGCCTCAAACGCGCAAACAACTTCTGAACAGGCAGCCATGTGAAGCATATATCACTTATGCACGTTGAACAGTTTTCGAAGAAATTTTATTTCGATCGATAACTAGTCCAAATTATATATTTTTTGTTTTAAAAATTTAGGTTTAAGAAGGGGAAAAACACTTCCATACGACGGCCTTACGATATTTGTTCTCTATTAAGATATAAAAATTAACATTTGCAAAAAAAGTGTCAATAGAAGCTTGTGGCCGTATGTTCGTAATTTTACTAATTATGATTTAACTATATGGGAGCTGTGTTTCACGGGTACGTAGCTCTTGTCCGTACAGGACATAGTTTGGTATGTTGCTAATCTTACGCTACACCATATCGTTGTACACATGTTTTTAAGGGCGCTGTCTACCTGCCCGTTAGAGACTCACAAGTGACGGAGATATAAGGGCGACCTTGAAGCAAGCTTCAAATGTCGCATCGCCTCAATTAGTCAAGTTCTCAACTCACATGCAAGGTTCCCGCCGAATAGTTTTTTTTTTTCTATGGGACATTAAGGGTGTTCAAGTGCGCTAAAGTCATAATTTTATATTTGTATGAAACAGTGTTAGTTTTGTAGACGATACTTGTGAGCGCAGTTTCTGCTTACGAAACAATTTTAGCTGGCGTAGTTTTCTCAAAACGATGCGTCAAAGTCCAAATGTGCGTATTCTGTTGCCATGCAAATAGTGAAAACCAATTGACTGACGAACGTGAAATAACATACTATGGGCTATATAATAAAACCTTTGAAAAAAATCCCGTTAACTGTTTTTGTATTAAAAAAATTGCAACTTGTTCCTGTACTGTTGCGATTTTTTTAAAAATTCAAAATATTACGTTGTGTTTTTTTTTTTTTTTTGTTTTATTGCATAGCTCATGGGATGTAAGTTCACAGTGAATTATTTTGTTTAAGTAGGTCAGTTGGTTTTTTCCCATTTGCATTGCAGCATAACAAGCAAAAGTTTAACTTTGACACCCCGTTATGAGAAAACTATGAGAGCTAAAATTGTTTCGTAAGAGTAAAATATACTGACAAGTATCGTCTACAAAACTAACAATATTTCATACAAATATAAAATAATGATTTTATCGCACTTGAACACCCTTAAGGACCTGGTCTACCACGCTCTTAAAATATATTGCCGTGTGTTCGTCAATACGTTTTTTTACTGAACTATTCCACATAGGCCCATTGAGTCAATGTACGAAAAGAAAATACACTTCAAAATATGACTGTACGGTCGTTTCAAAGCATCACTTCGATTATAAAAATAATTTTCGAGACCCTCAAAATTGCTAAAAACAGCTTTTTCAACCTGTTATATATGAAAAACTATTCACGGGATTCGTATGAAATGACTCTAGAAACATGCAATGAACTTTGCTTATAACTTTCCACCAATAAAAAGATGTGGTGACCAGTGAAAGTGTCAGTCAGGCGAGTGTCCTACGATACCACTGCACGCCATTCCAGTTGTCTTGCGGTAGAGGCGATACCGCACCAGATAAGCCGGTCAACATCGCCCTTAGCGCCGTACCTCATTCACACAAACACACGCCCAGTAGGCGAGAGGCGTAACCATATAATATTGTTGGTGGAAAGTCTGTATAAAAGTTCATTTGACATCGCAATCTGGTTTCACATACATCCGGTTGGTACATTTTGAAGTACGGCAGTCTGAAAAGGCCGATTTAAGCCATGTTGGAGGGCTTAGAAACAGCATTTTCAGTTAGCATAGTGTCTTAACAATGAGGTTACGATCTTGTCTGAAATGTGTTAATCTGTTCGTACATTGGTACAATGGGCACACATGTAATATTTCCGTAGAAAAAGCATTTTTACAAACACACCATGACATATTTGAAGCGCGTAGTAGGCTGCATCCTTAAGTGAAGTATTTAATAAAACGTGTCCCATGCCCATCAGACTGAAAATAAAATGTTTTTAACTCTTTTAAAACAGACTTAACATCGTTTTAAAATACGTAATGGCAATAACAGGAGATTATGTTGTCTAAGGTCTCGACTATTAGTCTATTTGAAGCAGACAAAAGGGGAAAGAATTCAGATCCTTATAGTATTATCTCTTTGACTAAAATATTTGAATCGTGTTCTTGATCACATGACTGAGAGAATATACTGTATTCACAAAGTCTCTATTCGGAGCAGTTATCATAGGAGTATGGGCGTACAACTCAAACCTCAACATCAGTCTATGTCATTAAAAACTACTTCATTACAAAAACTATCTTGTGAAATGTATAACAGAAATTATATCAGTAGGCGAAGTAAATTTTATAGACGATATAATCAGTGTAGACAGACAAACTTAGGCCTATCATCACGAACAAGTGAACTTGTTTGACAGTTCTGAAGATAACAATGTGTAACATTTTTTGTGGAAAAATCATGCTTTGTTTGCCATATATATTGAAATAAGACTATCTCATCTGTTAATGAGCCCGGTATAAGGACCTACTTTCTTTTACCATGGTAAAAACTGTAGTCACGCCAGCTTACAAGATGTCACAAAAATACATTCGTACGTGATACAGAGTATATTCTATTCTGTTTCGTATGACTTCAGATAATGGAAGCATACTGTCTACATTATACAATATATATGTTACACCGCATAACCTAACTTACTGTACATACGGTGTAATGGAAATTTTAGGGTAATTTTTTTATCCAAAAACTAGCGTTACATCAAACACTTACAATGTCACAATTTACTGAAGTTACTCAAGGTGGGAGGGTGTAATGTAAATGTTTCACAAGTTCACGGGTACGGTAACCAGAACTAGAGCAAGAACGAGTATATCAGTCACCCCTCTATTGACCTAATTCTTTCAATTTATTTGCATGACGATACGTATGCAGGGAAAAAAGTGTGACCTTCATCCGACCCCAGGGAAACATGGAGACGCCTCCGTTATTATGCATGTATTTCTGTTCCTGTACGCCTGTAGCGACAAGCGACCAATCGAAGTGAATAGAGAACCTGATTGAAATAAGGAATGAAAAAGGTTCACGTGACCGAACACGATCAGACACGCCGTTAATGCGATATAAGTACTCGAAGTCGGAGCATTATGACAATGCCAACAGGTAAGCAACCGAATTAGCAAGTACATGGTGACGTACTTCGGAAATTCCATTACCTACCAGCGATGTGCAACCCTGCATACGTGTTATCATGCATAGGAGTTGAATCTGGAAAGTCAATAATGTTGTATTCGTAGTAGATGACTTATCACCACTTCACACATGTTCATCAACGTAACATTCACGCTCGTTGCACGTCCTTACTGCGATGGTTGCTTAATTATTGTCATTGATTTAAGTCTGACTACCGTCACACGCGAGCTTTTCTGCCATTTGCAGTCCATCTTGTATAACTAATTATGTCTGGAACTATGGAAATCTTTACTCATGTTTGGTAGGAAGCGAAGTCCGCGAGCCAGGTTTTTTTTATTATCTGCTGGTGGCAGTAAAATGGTAAGCCATATGGGCAAGACGGTAGCGCGACAGGAATCTTATCGCCTTTATATGCGTGGAGCACTTTATTAGCGCACAGTGTTTTCCAAATAAGGTTGGTATTTTGCTAGTTATAGCAATATGAAATAACCCGTTTTTTTTTTTTTCAAATAGAAAGAAACGCCTTTGGGAATTTTTAAAATCATACAAATAAAGTTTGAAAGTTGCCGTATTTTGTTACAGTTGTTAGGAATACGTTAGCTGTTTCGTACATTACAAATCACGCATGACAATCTAAATTACTATTCGTATGCTAAGGGAGGATTTCTCTTAGTTACCGTGTCTGATTGTGTGCAAAAAGTAAACAATTTTCGTTTCTTACTTGCGCAAAGACTTGTTCAGAGAGCACACAACGCTTTGATAAAATGACCTGTGAGATTGAGATGTAAATTGTTAATGTAGACAGACATACATAGGCCTAGATATTATTTTTTAAGTTAAATATTTTAGTATAAAATTAAATATACGAGTTCCAATATCAGAAGACCGACAAATTATGCATCACTTGGTCGTTCTTAGCCGAAATTCTCCCGATAGCTATTGTAAGCAATGTTTCAACTATAATCGACAGTTGATTATTATAGTAATGTTAAATAGCCAATAAACGATTGAATGTTCTAACATAACAAATTATTTCGTGGCTGAAACACAACTTTACTCATTCACTGTACATGTATTAGGGCAAATATTTTCTGATACTGAAATGTAATTTGTAGGTTATCATGTCGGGGATTAAAATAACTACCACGGTTTATGAAACGGTCTGTAGCAAAATTCAGAGCGTCCACATTTCATTTTCAGGTATTTACGACCATCTATTGGTTAGAAACTATTTTTTCCTCAAATAAGTTTTGTTGTAATTCATTTAGGAAAATGTTTATTTGATAGTGGCAGCTGTCTTAACTAGCTACTTGCAACTGTTAGTAGTCATTTTGCTGGTTGCATTGACGTATAACGTAAGTCTTAGTTTGAAGTAAGCTTTGTAGTCCCTTTTTGTAATGTTACTGTAGATATAAATAGAGCCTTGCTTATTAAATTACCTTGACTTATAAACAGAAGAACTGAATAACGGATAGAACTGATTGTTTAAACACCAAAAATTAAATGAAGACGGCGATGCTAGTTAAAAAAAACAAATGAAAAGAAATGGACGGCAATATAAAGTGGCTCTGACTTATTTTCAGATTCTTAAAAGGGCTATAAACGTTTTTATGCTCAATGCAGTATGTACTTAATTACTATGTTACGCAATAAGCGGTGGTAATACCACAATAAACGAATGCTTAAAAATTTTCCGTAACTTGTTACCGAGCAAAACCCTTAGGGTATGTACAGAAATCATGTTAGGTTTGATGGTAACGCATCTAAGGCTGGTATTCCTAAACAATAAGTTAGGGACTACTTAAGCACTACCATCTCAGGTGCAAGACAAGCAACGACAGAGACCAAAATTGCTGAGCGTATACCGGCCTAAGTGTCGAACTACATGCGTGTCAGCTGCGTGCACCGTGCGAGCCTGCTAGCTTCTCCCACTAGGTACGCGCATGCGCGGCGACCGGGAGCCAAGAGCCACTGCCGCGCGAAATGTGACATGTTTTCCAATCTCGCGACCCGGACATAGCTGGTTATACTGAACGCCGCAAGATAGTAGCACTAATCTGGCCGAAGCTCATACTTTTCGCGCAGTAGAAAAACATGACACAGCAGAGCGCCACTGTAGAGCACTGAGTAGAAGTTGTGCGCAATATTGATTTTCGCGTGTGAGTTTTTGTGACACACATTGTTTTCTATTGCAAACAGTGTGGATACAGGTGAATGTATGGTGATGTAATTTTTCATACGAATGAGTCGTAACGTTTAGGTACATTTGCCATAAAGAATAAGCTTATAATAGTTAATTTTGTCGATTTTAAAAGAGTCTAGAAAATGTTTGCGCAGCGAGTAGTCCCCCCACCCCCGGACACTAGCAGGATGGGTAGCTCCGGACAAGATAAACTACGCTTCTGCTACAATGGGCGGATGGTAAATGTTGATCCCGTCTAGTGCTTTGTACTGCAGTGAAAAGTATAGATGGTATGGCGATCGCTTTGTTAACATTTGCTCATTTACACTTTTGGTTTGACGTGTTTGGTGGTGAGGGCAGAGGGGAGGGTGATAGAGAGCCTCTCGCAATGCCGGCTGCTGATGGTGATGGCCGTGGATCTGCCGCCCGTGTGGCGGGCTCCCCCTGGATCCTCCACGTCGAGATGATGGTGGTTGAAAAGCTGAAAAGGCGGCTGGTTGAGGGGTCTAGCTCCCTAGAGACCTGAATTGGCCATGGCC
>PNEQ01120945.1:0-41003 GCA_003012365.1 Medauroidea extradentata
TTGGGCCAAGATACAGTATTAGGTTAGGAGGCAGCTAAGTATTTGTGGAAGAGCTCAGCTGGCCTAAGGTGAGATATTTATTTTAGTGTTGAAGACTGAAGACCTTCTGGAAAGGTATGCCAGCACTGACGCCATTAGTGACGCCGTTAGTGACGCCAACTAATTTGCAAGTTATGAACTCTGATTGAACAGCTGATTGTTATTTAAAGTTAATTTTGGAGCTTCCCAGAGTTTGCTATATGCGAGGAGGAGATCATTAATTTTGGATTGAACTGATTATTTTTTTTTTTATTTTTGTGGCAGATATCGATTCTTCCTTACTTAGGCATAGCATTGGTAGTTTTCGAGGCTAGTAGTCCTGAGATTTTGAGAGTTTCATTTGCTTACTAAACTATTAGAGTAGAGCTTAGCCGAGGACATTTTTTTTTTGTTTGTAAAGAGACAGTTTGGATTTTTTTTTGACACAAGTAATTATTACTAACTAAAACTAGTTTTCTGAGTTTAAAGTTCTGGATTTTAAATATTTGACACAGTTTTATTTCCAGATTTTCTATTTTATGAGATCGATGGATGTGAAATTAGCGCACTGCATTATTTAATTATTTCCAGTAATTGCCACTATAATATCACAACCTTTAGGAAGTAAGCTAAGATATTTTTGATTCTAATAAATTTTGAAACTGATTCATTTTTCTGTGTCTTATCAGAATTTATGTTTTGTGTGGTAGTAGTTTACAGTAGAGTTTATGAGTGTCCTATAATCATTTGTCACCATGATTAACACCTCACACTTTATACCACCCACACAAATAACCAAACAAAACACCCTGAGATTTAATACCGGTACTATACATCACAGTTGTACATACACTAATTAGTACACACGAGTTGTAAAACGTTACAAACGTAAGGTTCAAATATAATAATATAAGCATAATTAAAGTCTACCAACCTATATTTTGTTAAATACTTACTAACTTTAATTTCATAATATGTCAGTATGAATGTCAAAGGTCAAGATACATTTTGTTTGAAAATATCAAGATCAAGGTAAAGACGGTTTATGAATTTTTAGAAACCGAAACGTTATAGTATCAGCAAAACATATAAGTAATACTTCTGCCCCCAGTACCGTTATACGGAGGGTAGTATTAATATTCAAAAATTAGAAATTGAAAAAAGAATTATTGGGATGACACCGTAATATGACTAAATAACATTGTTTTACACATATATTAAACTCACTCCAGAATGGACTGGTGGTACTGAATCAGCATGTTAATGGTTTCATCAGTACTCTTGCTTCCTTTAGAATGTAAATGATCTTGTGATAGAATTCTTGGGTCTTTGCTTGCTGAGGATAAGACTCGTTTTTCTCCGCCTGTCTTTCCACCACCGCTGCCACGCTGCCTGGGACTGTTAGTGTTCTGTTGGCCCACTTTCCTGAGGAAGATCGCCAGCGCTTGGAACTGGTGCGCGCAGTACTTGATGACGAAGAACACGAACACGTCGACAACAAAAGTGATGACTATCATAGCAGACACGACACATACTTGTATGCCGTACTCGACACCATACTGCACTGGGTCGCTGCGATGCAGCAGTGGATACGTGAACAGTGGGAGCTGTTGTCTTTCCAATATGTCGGTGCCGCCAGCGAGGGGAGCTAGCAAGTAACCCAGTGCGCCTATTCCTATCAGCGCCATGTAGTACCTGGGAAACAAAGCATAACGTTACCTGTGCTGCTATAGGTATTGGTAGGAACAGGTAGTTTTCGCGAAAAGACTTTTGCCCCGATTTATTTCAATGCCGTATGTGCAAACCTGCAGCTCTGCCTTGTGGTCAGTGATTGGATGTTTTAACTCTCTTCGCCAGGAGGCTAAACCTGCAAATCACAGACGTGTTGTGTCGTAGTTATCCGTGTACTGGGTGGCACAGTCATATGAATAACAACTCTACTAAAAAATATTCTGCCAGTAACCATGCAGTTGAGCTGTAGGTATGCACGTAAGGTATTGCAACAAAGTGGTGCCGAATTATTTTCACAAAAAAAAAAACGCTGGTTATAGCTAGAGCCACAATATTACAGCGAAAAATGTTTTGCAACATTTGGTTTCAATGCGTTGTGTGCACATTTGCAACTCTGCTTCATCGTCTGTGGTTCGATTAATTTACTTTCACTTGCATATAATCTTATTATAATTGGTGCAGTCAAATGAGAAACATGTCTGAACAAAGACACGCTGCCAATAACCATGAAGCACAGCTGCCGATGTGCACGTCAGACACTTAAACAAAGTGGGGAAAAAATCTTTTCGCGACAAAATCGTGGCCCTACCTATAACTATAGACCAACTTAGTCTTAAGCCCGTAATACGATCGAAGTAACCATATCAACAACCATGCCCATTACCATTGCCAAAGCCATTTAAAAACGTATTGTCATAACTGTCATAAAGTATCAGAATGTTTACACTCTCGTCCAATTAGGTTTCACTGTGCAACGAATTATTTTTGAAATGTTTTCTTTATTTGCGTCTGTTAACGTATTATATAAATAACTTCCTCTCGTATTTTCATTTTTGTTAACATTTTGTTCTAAGCAATATCTCACTTTTACTTACATTCTCGTGATAATATTATATATATGGACGGAAGAAACGTGCGAATTCAAGTGGAAAAGAATTGAGGTTGGCTATGCACGGATTTTCGCTTTAAAAAGTTGTGAGTTCACCAACTTGCTGTGCGACTGTGCAGAGCTTATTGTTACCAGTGGCGAATCGTGGTCATGATCTAAAGCGTGCGGTATTAGTGAAGACTATATGCTTTGAGCACGTGCAGATGTGTTGCAGATACCGAGGTGCACTACTGGAGAAGTAGGCCGCAATCACACTAGAGGTCTTAAACCTGTTCAGTTAAGTACATTCGGCAGCCATGTTAGATCATATTTAAAGCTTAAACGTGTTTGCGACGTTGCACGACTAAACAGAATAAACATAATTAACTTTCTAGCCTCAACAAACTTGGAACCTGAAGTGTGCTATATTTAATTATTATCACATCTACACTCAACATTCATTACTTTTTAATTATCATATTGCATTCAAATTACAATGTGAATATAATTATTTTGCACCTTAAAATTAATATTATTTATCGAGTACAAAACGTCGTACCTGAAAGCAGTCATGTTTGTGACACAGATCGTTGCTTCAAGCAGCCAATAGGAGAGAAGCATCGTAGATATGCCATGTTCGAAATTACATACGAAACCAGTTTACTTTGAACGAGAAAAGACTGCGATCTGAACTCGTTCGTTGCTCGTGTAATTTCTCCATAAAACTGAACATGTTAAGTGAAGTAGTTCTGCGTCCAGTGTGATCGCGGCCTTAGTTCCTTGCCTCATGTATGCTATTGGCTCGAAAGTGTACTTGGCTCTAACATCTAATAGTCCAATATACAGATCGCTATTGTTTATAGACACTGCTTGGCACAACACGCTCTGGAACACTCCACACCACGGCCATAGAGAAACAGGTCTGAACACTTGGGATGAAGATTGACCCTCTTATGACTGATTGGCGCCACTGGCACTCTTATGATGTTTTAACATTGCGCAAATGGAACTACGAGAAGCAGGTCGTGCCAGAGCCACTAGGAGCACAGATAGTACGAAGCTATATTGCATTGTTTGTTAAAACAACACTGCATTGCTAGAGGCGCTTTCAGTCGTAGTGGGGTCAACTTAATAGCATAGATAGACAGTCTAGTGTCCAGACCTGTTATTCTAATACAGTGCTCCGTACTACGCCATTGACTGTTATGGCTTTGGTTATGCGCGATTGTAGCACGCGCCATATCACAGAATGAGTTCAACTCTTACTGTTATCGATATGGTTATGGTTGTTCCGATTGTATTACATTATTTAGCTTCAGCATAAACTTAACCATGACATTCATGATTCATTCATATTTACTTCAATGTCTGCTTACCCCAGAGCCCTGGAAAAATTAAGTTTAGAAATTTATATACTAAATAATATTTGATGTGGATCACTCCCTTTCGAACCTACATATATGCTACAACACTGACAACGTCTTTGCTAATGTCGGTGCGGCCCACATTGCTAAGACTGTTTTAATTTTCTACGTCCTAAAAGAAAGTGTGAGCAAATAAGTATTTTAATTTTAAAAAATAACACTCGGAAACCTCTACTCGTACATGTTTTTGCGAAATTGTATTTCTGCAGAAATATTTCCCTCATCTGAAAACAGAAAATATTATTCAGAAACGCCTAATTTAGTTTAATAATATGTATCTACAGCCCGCACTACACCCGTTTCTCACTTAGCTGCAGACACGTCGCAGAGCACCTGGAATTCAAATCTGAGCACTAATTTTTTTATCAGATTGTCATTTTTAGACAATGTTCACTAACAAATAATGTTTCTTTTTGAGTCCTCTGTCATCCATGTACATCACAACTATTAATTACGGTACTGCCTATGTGCGTGTGTGTAAATACATAAATGTATGTGTGTGTAAGGTGAGTCGGGTTTTCGTTTCAGCTAGAGCAAGCTAAAAAAAAAAAAAAAATATAATAAATAAAATTCGATGATGTTAAGGGGATTAGAAATAAATTTTATAGCATGCGTGTGGTTTCTAAAACACTATTCCATCTTTGTCTAGAATGAGTTTTATTTTCGTAGATATATGTTTGACACGATTAACAGCTTCGTCTGAAAACAGCTTAGTTCAAAATCTCTACAACGCAGTTAAAGTGTGAGATAGGCGACCATCTTATTGGAGCAGTCCTTGCCATCTTGGATTTATAGACAGCAACAAGACATAGGTCTTATCTTCCTGTATTTTCGTTGGTTTGTATTGCTTGACTAATATTTTCGTAAGCACCTACACGAAAAGAAACAGCCGTATTATTTTCTCCGGGAAGTAAAAATTTAATAACAGAAAGTAAGGCTTAGAGCTCGTGACACTTGGAAACTAACGGTGGAACCCGTTTTTAAATATTTATGTTTTACTGTTGGGTACGTTAGGAAAATTTCGCCCTACCTCCTGTTTGCCTTCAAAAATTCACCATACAAAATTACTTTTCAGAATAATTTGTATCATGTAAACCACCTTGTTTAATATTACCTTCACGCAAACTTTGCCCACCCAAAAACTAACCAAACATTTAATGAATATATATTTTACTATACTGTACGCTATTGTACAAAAAGTACTGTGGCCAAAAATTATTTAAGACCTTAGCAAAGAACCATCATTCAAACTTAGAATTTTATACACTAAATTACTGCAAATGCATAACGTCACTGGGCAATCATCTTTTTTTTTTTCAGAAAAATTTATGTAATTTAAGTACAGACGTATTTTTAAAAAAATTGCTGCTACTGGCTAACGAAACTATAAACCCATAACTTACACAGAAAAAAATCTACTTCTATGAATTCCGCGAAGCAAAATCATATAAATGCGAATATATTGTATAGGCCTTATTTTATTACACTCTGCAGAAAGTTATCTTGTAGCTGAGAAAGATTTTTGTAGTTCGGAGAAATGTGCTTGTATGTGCTAGACAGTTCAGTAAATGATCCCCTTGTAATTACAAATAGTATTAGTGTAACTGCACTACATGCCAATAGACGGGAGAAGATGGGGTGGGTTGATGCTCAGTTTTAGGCATAGGCTTTATACAAGGCTTTTTCTAGGGGAAGCATTTTCTAGCAATATTGAGTGTAATTAAAAGGGGGTAGAACATAGACAAAATAGAAAATATTCGTCGTTAAATATTTTCGGTCATCTTCATTCCCAGTTCTGAAGTAATTTTCGACTCATTTTTACGTGACATGCATTATTAAATACAACTTATGATCAAATTTAATGAATAAGTACAAAAAATTCATGTTTCCTTTCTCCTTTTACAGCAATATCTAGTCAGCAGCTGCAGTACTATGGTAGTAGCAGTCGCAATAGCGATAATATTAATAAAGTTAGCTCATTCTTATTCATATAAGAATTGGCAAAGGAAACTATCTTCCAGGCTTAGCGCCACCTAACCACTAAATTAGTTTATGTAAAGGACAAACATTATTTTCAGACCAGTCTGTGAGACTTGGAAATCAACTCATAATTACCAGACAGGTGGATGTCTGTCATCCTTTGCCGAATGTCACATCAGAAGCGTCAACTGATACCCAGGATATTAAGTGCAAAGTGCCCTCGCATATCCACAGCATTCAGAGTATATGTATTTTCTAAGGATCGTCAGGTAGTATCTGAGAACAGAGGAGGACAATCACTGAAATTGGCATTGCAAGATTGTAATATTGAGAAAAGAAACAGTTATATCCAACGGCCTTTCAGGAACATAGCAGGTTACGTATGAATCTTGGAGTCAAGAAATTAAATGTACAGTATATGTTTCTTGTTCTTTGAGCACTAAGCCCGGAGGCTGGTTGGAAACTTAGGTAACACCTGAGGCTCGACTAGACGAGGATAATACTAGGGTGGTTCGCCATTGCCTTCCGCAGGATGGAGATGAGTAGACAACACACTCCCAGTCCTGAGCTCCGTGGAGATAACAGGAACTCTTACAAAATGTGTATTTCAGTATTTTATTTTAAATGGTTGCTCATAAGTTATTATTATTATTTGGGGAGGGGTTCCCTCAGATGGTAGCTGCACTGTGGGTTTATTTAATAATATTTAGGGTTAAATGAGTAAGACAGTTATGGTTAAACGGGCAATTACTCTACTTGAATGGCAGGTACTCAGAATACAAAAAAGGTTACAATGTGTTCTATAAATTCAGGATACAACGCTAGCCACTGAATCAAGCGGTTGAACAGTATATTTTTATGAAGACAAAATATAAATGTTTGCGTGGCGATTCGGGCAAAGTTCTGAACGCATTTATTTCAGTGGTGTCGCTGTCAATTTTTATAAGTCTACGACCAAACGTTACATATTAATATCGTTCTATATCTAACCACGTGGTACGGACGGTTCGGGATTATACCGACAATGTGAGCACTCAAGAAAGCCATGCTTAAGTTCTATTTTCAGTCAATTCTTATGTTTGTGCATGTAACGGCTAGCGATGGGAAATGTATCTTCTCTCTAGAAACATCACTTGATGTTTGCGCGCGTAAGATAAATTGTGCAGTCGGTAGGAACCCGTAGTTTGATGGAAAAATAAGTTAATGAATTATGTAAAACACAAGTACGTCGATTACGGCTGATTTTTATTCAATACTGCTGTATTTGAATAGGAGTGAGTGAGAGTTTTTTGTTCAGTGCTTAACATCGAGGTTTTAGCGCTGGTGAGGGGTGACATGAAGTGAGTATGGAGATGCACAGGAATGAAATGGCGGGGGAAATGGGAGATCCCCGAGAAAACCCGTCTACCTACGGCATCGTTCGGCACGATTCCCACATACCAAAATCCGGGGACCGACCCCGCCAGGAGTCAAACCCGGATCGCCTTGGTGGGATACGAATGGTCTGACCAATCGGTCACCGCGGCCTCATTTAAATAGGAAAATACATGGAACTAAATTTGGTAACTTTGCTGTCAACCAAACACGCAGTGAGGGAACTATTGTAATGTTGAATTATGATGGCGAGGGGACATCATACAGTACCGGCTCACGACCTTCTCGAAGTGCGAGGCGGCGCGGAACGGCAGCTCGTCATCGTCGTACAGCTCGTCATGGATGTCGGCGGTTGATCCCTGGACGCTGGCCACCACATCGCGGTACTCTCGCCAGCGCAGCAGGAGGACTGCTATGAAGACGCAGCGTGGTGAGATCGACAGTATGACGGTGATGTTCTGCACGACTGAACGAGAGTCCACGTCTTCGTTGAGCACCAGAGAGAAGTGAAGGGCGAGCATCACGTAGTAGTTGAGAGACATGTACCAGGCATACGCCCAGTAGCCCCAGCCATCGTCGTCACGTGGCCACATACCGCTGTAGCGCAGCAGCTGTACCGTGAACGCCAGGTTGCGAGACTCCTCCCTAGTCTGCACGACCATCCTGTCTCGCGCTCCGCTCAAGGCGCCGCCACGGTATATATAACGTCGTCTCGCGCACAAACTCTCTCAATATTTTAAAAAGAGTTCGGAGGAACACCGGCCGGATAAACGAAGGCCAGACCCATTTAATATTAAGTACCTGCTGTTTTTCGTAATGATATCTTTGGAAGTGGCTTCTGGAGTTGGGAACAAACTGTTTACCTTACTTTCGGCGAGTTACGTATACGTGGTTCGTGATGAAGTGAGCACTTTTCAAGACAATACTGTCTAAAAAATAGTTTTGAAAACTATGTATTGTGACGTCGACGTTAACTGTTGGCTACAGTACAATACGTGTTATGTAGACATTTTTGTTTCAATTAATAAATGGCAGGCAAATATAGTATAGGATGTCCATAAAAAACCTTTACAACATCAAACTGTAATAAAAAATAATGCCAAAAGATATCTGGATAGGGTTTGTAACATTACCATCACAATCTCTCCAAGTTTTTATGTGAATTTTGTCCATTTGTTCATTCAATAAATTTCGCTATGTGCACTATTAGTTGCGCGTAGCACATCAAGCCGATACTCAATTTACTTCCATGTTCTCTCAAGACGGCTTGCATCAATGGTGGCAATGGCTTGCCTGATCCTACGCTTCAGTACATAGATGTTAGGAACTTTCGTGTGATACACTCGACCCTTAACGTAACAACAAAGAAAGAAATCAAGTGGAGTTATGTCAGGCGAACGAGGTGGCCACAGCATTGGACCATCACTCCCGATCCACCTGTTTGGAAATTGTTCATCGAGATAGGCACGAACTGCCAATCCCCAGTGGGGTGGTGCCCCATTCTACTTACGGATGACACGATCTTGAATGCCATACAGTTGTGGGACAGCATATTCAGTCAGCATATCGAGATAGACATTGGCTGCGATTGATTTTTCAGCGAAGAAGAATGGCGTTCTCTGGAGGCAAGTGGGTTCTCAAATCCCCATATCCTGACGTTGTGCCTGTTTAATAGACCCGACACTTGAAACGTTGCCTCGTCAATAAACAGAATGCATTCATGCAGCATGTCTGTAGCGAAAGCTCTACGGCGTGGCCCATCATCTGGCAGAAGATATTGTAACAACTGCACTTTGTAAGCGTAGTGTCTCAGGTTTTTGTGAAGAACTTTGTGAACAGTTGAACGAGGTTACTCCAATTATCTGGTCGCAATACGGATCGACTTATTAGGTCTCCGGACAAAGGCTTCACGAACACGTTCAATGTCTCCCGCACTTGTGCTTGGCCGCCCACTGCATCTTTGCTGCAGAACACTCCCTGTCTCCATACATTTTTATACCACTCACAGATTGTGGTCTTGAAGGTGGTTCTCTTGCATATTTGGCTCTAAAGTTACGTTGCACTTGCGTATCTGATTTTATTCCGATAAACCAGGATACACATATTTTTCTTGAGGTGTAGCCATCTTCGGCATTGGTTAGATGTCAGTTAACATCCCAAATCTGCAAAAACCAGAAAAAAATTCACATAAAAACTTGGAGAGATTCTGATCGTAATGCCACAAGTCCCATCCAGATGTATTTTTGCATTATTTTTTTATTACAGTTTGAAGTTGCAAAGGTTTTTTGTGGTCATCCTGCTTAACTGAAAGAAAAAAACTAGGGTTTCAAATCTGCTTATCTTATCCTGAATGACCTATAAGAAGAATAGTCTCGTACATTTTAGGCCAATATATGTTATGTTGTGGTGTACATTCAAGGAACGCCATCACTGATTCCGATGTACAATCCGCTTTCCGTAAAAAAAGTGTCTTCTTTAGCACGGTATGCCAGTACTTAATTTAACAGAACGCCACTTAACACCTTGCCCTTTTTTCTTGCATCGCAGTATAACATTACGTTTCGCAGCAAAGTATTGGATGTCTGAGTCAGGTACTTGGTATTTTCTCAACTTATGTGGGACCGTGTGTTGTGATATACATTCCACCTCGTCTGATAATCATACGTTTGATTAAATACATGTTAACTTTTGTTTTAATTTTCCAAGAAAACGTTCCATGTCTCCCGCTGAAAAGTAAAATTATTGATCAAAATTATCCGCCACAAAATACAATTTTTTCTCAAGATTTCTCACTTTAGCTTCATCTAATAGAGACCCCCTTATGGAAAAAGCTTATATCTGAATTTGGCCAGACCTGGGACTGATCTGGACCAGATATGAATTAGTGTATATTTGACTATCGCTGATGCCATATCTGGCCAAATTCAGATCTAGCCAGATCTGGCTCACGTACACTTTTTTCATATGGGCAGGTAGTACTGAGTTTCGAAAATATTCGCAAATGTATCCGTAAGTAAACATGAACGAACTGCGGTGCTATTCTTACCTATATGAAGTAACAGCATTAGTAGAAATGAAACCATAATTATATAATGCTAGTGTTTAATATTATTTTGTATTTATAAATGGAACAGGTAATAAAAAAATCTTGAATAGTCATTAATTATAATTTTCCTTTTGTTAATTGTTTTATTTGAAAGGAAAAGGTTTATCTCGATATCACAATAGCGGTCGATAAAAACGGTATGAAATTAATAATTTGGGAAGATATAAAATTTGATTTATTTGACGTGGCAGAGTCTAAAGACTGCTGCTTTAGCTGTCGCTTGAATTTTGACCGCTTTTGTGTCTTTAAACCATGCGAAAATGCTCACGAATTTGAAATTGAATTTTATAATAGAAATAGTCAGTGAACATTTAAATTTATTGACAAATAATTAGTTTTTTATATAATTCTGATATTCGTAATTTAGGAATTAATTTTTTTTATCTAAAACAAACACTTAAACATTGGAACAAAGTTCTCAAAGCCATTACTAAGGCATCTATCAAATTTATAAAAGTATTTCTAGAATCGTCTGTAGAACTTATTAGGTTCTAATTATATGACAAAAAATTTATTGAAAAAAATTATTGTTTGTATTCTGATTTCTACTTTTCATTTTTAAATTTTCAAATTTTATTTCGTTGAAAAAACAACATATTAAAAATACAGTAATCATAATAAAAATGTTAATTGAATATATAATTTTTTTCTAATCTAATTGAATGAAATTACTTTCCATGGCCAAAATCTTTCATTCCTTCACATATAATATTTGTAGATCCACTATTAACGTCGTCTAAGACTTTATTATTACATTTTTTAACATATCTATGAGGTAAAAATACTGCTTAATGTCTGCTATTTCTAACAAAACTTGACTGTCAAATATCGTGTCTACTATTTTAGCTTTATTTATTAACATGGTTCTTCTATTGTAAGTTCGAAAATTTTTGTAAATTATTTTTACCCTCTTAGTATATACAATGACGCTTCAATTTTTGTTTCTCAAGTTTTTTGGCTTTTACTTAAAAAAAATTGGTAAATTAATTTTTTAATTCTTAAAAACCAATATTTTCCCATTATTTTAAAAAGTTACTTTAGGGTGATTTTTTAAAATTATTTTGAAAAAAGTTTTGGGGAATTTTTTAAGAAAGAGTTTTGAAAAAAAAAAAAAATAAAAATTGTTATTCTAATTGTTTTCACATTTTCTGATTAAATCTAAAACATAACCACGAAAAATTTTTCCGTAGAAGTTTATAAAAGCTCCACAATTTTTTTATTATAATTTTTGTACCCTCAAAAATGTGACTGTTCTAGAACCGGCAAAAGGCATCTAGTGTCTACATTATTTATAATTATTTCTTAGTGCCGTTAGTGTTTTAAAATATTTTTAATATCCCTAAATCTGTGCCAGAATGTGAAAAGGATGGAAGCCACATAAACATTATTTTTCTGTAGAGCAAGAAAACCTAAAATCAAAACACTTATTGCGACACAGTATTGTGAAATAAGAAAGTGAGTAACACCACGAGGGTCCTGTCAGTTAAAAATGTATTATACTTGATCTCAAAACTGCTGTTTCAGTTATTAGAATAGTTTTATAATAATTCACTCACTATATTTGTGACAGTGGACTTCCATCCTTCGTAACATCTAATAACATAATGCAACTGATGGTTGTCCACAGTTTGATATCTTGATTTGATCACCATGGCTATTATAATAATACCTCAAACAATTTAGAGTATAGGTACAATTACTAATATGTATAAATAAAATTATTAAAATATTTAAAGCAATTTGTGTAACACTACATACATTTTATACACCTTATATAACCTTGTTCAATGAAAACACTTTCACAAAACATACCATTGACAGACTGGCAAACACATTCACGCGCACTGTGTATAGCAGCATCATTCTCATTTATTGTTTTCGTACAAGCACTTTCAGGAACCATACCACTGACTGAATGATACTTGCATCCGCCAGCACTGTGATCAGCAAAACATTCTCATCATATTGTTCAGTAAACACACTATCGGATACCGTACCTGAGTGTGGGATATTCTAATTAAAGTCATGATAAGCTCTACTTGCCCATTTCATTAGTACCTGTAAGTCGGCATATTTCTGGTCTAATATTGGTTTTGGTTTTGTTCGTACACATTCCAAACTATCAGGAAATTCGACATTTTGCTTGCGAGCATAGCTTATTATGTCAAGGTTCTTGTAATCAGTCTCTGCAAAGTTTGTTTTGTAAAATAAGATCCCAATATCACTGGAGCATACTACAATTTCTACCATTTTCGATATCAAAACACTCACTTGAAATGTGTTTATTGACTTTTCGAAATTTGACACCTAAAGGAGTGAAAAGTTATGAAACGCGATGAAAGGTGTTTTCAGCTGATCGTCTACACATTTTTTAACCAAAGGGGTATCGTCACGGTTTCTAAGTCCATGAGTGCTATCGAGCCCGTCGATGAATAATGAATACGTAAATGCCTGTAAACATATTTCAGAACTTTTCTAAAGATATGAAGGAATGAAAAAAATTTAAAAATGAATCGTCGAGTACACTTTGACTCAATGGGTTGTGATTTTGCGAAGTTCCATCACTAAAAAGGTGAAAAAGCGCAAAATTTGTTTTCATTCGCCTCATGATATCAAACCAGCCAGTTGAAATATTGAGATGTTTTTACCTTTAGAATGATGGTTACTTAAATTCGAAAGATAATTAGCTCAATTTTTATTACGGGAAAATGACTCTCAAATACTCGGTTGGAGAGGGATGAGTAGATGTAGTCTTTGTAAACCTCTCAAAGCAGACTATCTAAAAAAGCAAGTAAAGCTTTAGAGAAGTAATCTATAGGGAATTTAACATTCTGCAGTTATACCATCACGTGTGGTTGTACAACCTCTATGTGCACAGCGACTTAATATTTAATTTATTTTTATTTAACTTTAGACGGTACGTATTGAGAGCACTGTCCTCAATAATCGCGCTAGGCATCAACAAGTCAATGTACCACGTATACTACTTATAGAATCAAAATACTCTCTTATACTCAAGGTTTGTTTTGCTGGGATTATAAATAAGGCCGGGACAGTTGTTAAGATTGGCAGGGATAGACAAAGGGCAGTATTTCACGTGGCAGCTATAGCTACGTAGCCAGCTGCAGAGTAAGCTCATCCTGCATCTTGGTTATCCTTACACTTGATGGCCAAGCTACTTATCTGACGTACAAAGAGGTCCTTCAATTGCAATAAACACTCGCCGTTACTATTAACACACGCGGGCAATGCCGCAGGCGGACTGATAGCTTGTGTCATAAAAACGATTGTTCGTCTTTTATGCGGTTCTATACCAGTCAACAAAATGCGATAAAATTTCCGCAAAAAATTGGGCGGGTCAAAAGGCATAAACGAGGTAGAGTGACAGAACAGGATACCCAAAAAATTTAGTGAGCAAATAAACTTGTATGAGTTGTTTGTATTATTTTTTTAGCAGAGGAGTAAAACGGAGTAGAGGGGCAGAATAGGACACCTGAAAAACGTAGTTAAAAAACTATAAAACTTTGGTGTTTAGTGCGTGTGTCCGCAAAGTTTTTAGTTTAAAAAAACTAACTTTTGGAGGAAGATGAGTCAAAATGGTGTATAGTAGCAGAATGAGGTGCCCAAAAATATTTCAAAATAGTGAAAAAAATTTGTTTTTAAGAAAACAAATTACAGTTCCGGAGATGTAGGAAACAAGCGGGGTACAGCGACAGAACAGGACACCAAGAAAAAACCGTGTGGAACGATTTTTCATTTCAAAATGTTTCTAAATCGGGCATTAAAGACCCTTAACGTAATTTTACCCCAATTAGCACTTTTAAAATTTTGTTTGTTCCAGAAATACTATCGCATAAAACTGAAAATCCCGCAAACGAAGTTGCGGAAATCAGCTAGTATAACTATATTATTTCAGAAATATAATTTCAGTCCCTTTTTTTTGTACTTATTTAGTAGTTGTTGTAGAACAGTTTCTTAATCTGCCCTGTTCGTTGTAAATACGCCGTGTGTTCGCTTCCAAGAGTGTATCCAACCATCCCAGGTTCTCATGTCTATTATTCGATATTTGTACGAAGGGACGGATGTTTAAACCCTCATAGAAGAATCGTTTGAAGTCCACTCTAGTTAACTATAGGCCTACCTACACTGTTGTGTTATAACTATATTAGACCTTCTTATTTATCACTTTAAACGAAACATTTGTTAAATATTTTTTCATAATGGTTATGGAAACCTTATCTTTTTGTGTTTACAAATTTTAAATATTGCCTGAATAGACTTATGTTTGCTCAAAGTTGGCAAAGCACAACAACTGAACCCCTCAAAATTAATTAAAGAAATAAACATTTCATGTTGTATTATACTAACAAAATTCGAGTTTATGATTGACGTTAATGCGTTTTTAAGTGTTGTGTTTGCAAGGAAAACCAGAAACTTAAGACAGCCTGCTGCTATGTTTAGCTTTTCATTCTCTCATTCGAGCATTGACTACATATTTGACATACAGTAAAGAAAAATTAACTTCTCAAGTAGAGCTTTTAGCCTTCTTTCCCTTCATGAAATAAATACTCAGAAACCATGTTTGAAAATCCACTACGCATTCCCGCCTTCGGGCAGGATCACATTGGTTATAAGAGAGGGCCGGGGTGAAGATTGGGCTGCTTGACTAGCGATAAATGCATTCCGGTCGCCCTCCAGCCCGAGTAATGCAAGAGGTGAGGTGAGATGGGCGTGGAGCAGCGACGGAATGAGAGAGGAGGAGAAACGAGTGTTCCACGAGAAAACCCGCCGACCAACGGCAACGTCCACAGCGTTTCCCGCCTAGGTGTGAGTCGAAAGGTCTGAGTTATATATTTTACTTTGTGAAAATGTACCGTGCTTTCTCAAATGTTTGAAAAAAGTATACCGCATTTTAAAGTGTGTACGTGTATGTGTGTATGTATATATATATATATATATATATATATATATATATATATATATATATATATATATATACACATATATTTGTTAGACATGTATATGTCTAACAAATGTTCATTTTTTCCTAAATTGTATTTCGATTATGAAATTGGTTAGTTTCGTACGTTTACAAGCGTGTTTTTCGTATTTCAAAAATTCCTTACCTATTTTTAGGAATGATAGTTCGTGGGGCGAGAAGAGCTGGGGAAAGGCCGCAAGGGACAATCCTGACGCAGTGTCCGACCACACATCTGCCATCACTATACAATTCGGATTCGATTCCGAGTCTCGCATATGACAGTTATGGTGGCCGATGCCGATGTCTGGTGAGCCTTTTCGGGGAACCGCCTTTCCCACCAACCTTACATTTCTGTGCTGCTTCGTTCTAGTCTAGTTAAGGAGACTGTAAATCAGTTTTAAAATTTAGTCGTTTACTTTAATTAATTGTGTTATGTGTATTTTCTCATAATTGTAATAAAAACTAGAAATCACTCAAAATATTAGTTTGAGGCTAAGTTTATTCACTATACGAGGAAATAAGAATGCCAGGGTTTAAATAGAAACTGATGAATGTAAACCCTCAAGACAGATAAAATATTACAAATTCGAGATAAAGTTCAAGGACAAAAATTGATATTGCTTATATAATTACTTCGTCCAAATAATAATAAATAATATACAGCGATAGGAAACGATTACACGCTTGTTTGAGTAGATATGTCACCTATCTAATTCAAAATTTTCAAATGAGGCTTATTTTATTGTTTACAGTATATTTGAATTTGATAAATAACTACGAATTCGAAGCCCTTTATAAATTTTACAAAGTTATTGTGCGTCAACAGTTTATTTTTTAAGGCAAGGCAATCGAGAATGCAAGAAGTATGGCGCTGCGTCCTTGAATCAGTAAAGAGCGGTTGTACTTATTTGCACAGTTCCGTGAGCTATGGCTATAAATTTTTAACACGATATTTTGCATTTATACATTCTTATAAGTTTACCATAATTTAATTAGGTACTAAAACATTTGTACGATGCAAATTAACCCTGTACTGATACAGATGAGCAACATCATATTAATTGGACAGAGTACTTTGAATTAAATGTGAAAACAGTAATAACATATCAGCTAGCGTGCTGTTACGAAATCCTACATTTGACCAGTTCGTAGGCAGTAGATAATTGAATTGCTTTATTTACAGGTATAGGTCATTCGGGATAAAGTGGGCCCTAAAAATTTAACCTTTGAAAAATATTACTAGCCGTTAATGCGTATAATTTAACGTTGACTATAGTTGCCTTACTGCTTGTATGGTTGGCAGCGCAATTACGCAGTATAGTTCAGTGTGTTTTTCTATTTAAATACAACAATGCAGAAACAAAATTAACCGAAATCGACATAGTTGAATTTAATATAACTAATAAACTTTATTTATTAAACTTTATCTATTTATAATATGCAAAATTTATCTTACACGCGCAAGCATCAAGTGACGTGTCCGGAGAGGTTAGGCATTTCCCGTCGTTAGCCGTTACGTGCGGAAAGATACGGATTGGCTGAAAATAGAACATTAGCAGGCATTTTTTCAGTGCTCACTTTATCCCGAACCAACTATAAGGTTAAGAAGTAAAAGTATTATGCAAATTTGATTTCTTTATTGTATTAGTTTTCATATAACACGAATTTACGAGACATGCCTAAGGAAACAATTTTCTATAAAACATTTTCAAGTAAGTTTGGCAAGACAGCTTTAGAATATGTATAATGAAACATAGATTCTACTATTACTATGGTCACAGAAGAAAAAAGAAAATAACAAACAAAGCAAACATGTAAAACGTAGCAAATGTACAATATATAAAAATCATGACATCAAATATGTGCGATCAATAAGACACAAAAATATAGTCGCCACATACAACACACTAAACCAAAATATCGAACAGCTGACAACAGCGGCTATTTTCGAACAGAGATTTCATACATGCTCAACGCCATCGTAAACCACAATTCTTCGTTCTTACACTCGTACACGTTATTACGGTTACGGTAATGCATGTTTGCATTTTAAACCGACCTTTAAACTTAGTTTATAAACGGCAATCCCAATATTTTTATTGACAGCTTTGTGTATCTGTGAGCAACGTGGTCTTTAGAACGATTTAAGATGAAATGGTTTCGGTATGTAGCGATGCCGAAATGCACGAGCGGACGAAACTACAGATCAGCGAGGGAAAAAAATCCGCCTGTCAGATGCATTGTGCGCACGATTGCCACATCTGAAACTATGGGAATTATCCCACCTGATATCTAACTCAAACGTGTTAATGGAACCCGAATCGCAGTATCGGAAGATGAACCCTCTGATCCACAACCTGCCCCTACAAAACTTTTCTGGCTGCAAGCTCAGGGTTGTGAGACTCAGGTAAAGGAATGGTTGGTGGCTAGACTTCATCCGGCACGCAGTCTAGCTAAGCTTGATTGATAGATTGTAATCCCTGGAGGCTAATGGCACTGCGACAGTGCACATCCTTCCCTCCTCCTCCTACCACAAACCCACCAAGAAAGGCCGTACTGTGAGACGTAGGCACATAAGTTGTCTAACTACAGGCCTTTAGTTTGTATAAGTGAAATACAGTGCTGCGATCTACTGAGTCAGAAACACACCAGAGTTGGCTGGGACTCAATCGTAAATAGAATCATAAAAAAGGAACAGTCGCAACTCGCTGCAATGTGTGACAAGCGTCCCTGAAGTGCTGACCAGAATATTATCTGCATTCCACTCTACATCTAGGACATTCCACCTCTGGCCTTCCCTGTCATTGAGCCTGGGGTAAATATAACCTACGGCTTGGATATTTAGTTTTAATCATGTGACAGGCCATGTATGTGTAAACATTTGCTTGCATTTCTAATCGTAAGTAGGCCTACGAGTGCTAAAATGAAAAACCTTCAAATTTCGAATTAATTCCAAACACACTTCACACGTAACATTAAATTAAATGAATGCCATTTTCCATGTATTAAAAATGCATATTCTTAACAAGTTAACATGTAAGACCTGGTCAAAGTTGAAATTTTAATCTTGTGTATTTGTACAAATTGTATATGTTATCCTAGTCGCAGAAATGAGATTATTTTCAGTAAAATTAAGAAGTATTGACAGCTACATAAGTTGCAAATACACATTCCAATGAGAATAAATTTTATTTTCAATTTTAGTTTATTTCTTTTTGGAATCACAAAGGTACCGTGGAATACCTCAGTGATATTTATTTCGCTGTGAGTCGTTTCCTATCCGGGATACGGGTACTTTTTACTGTTTGTACGAACATAGAACAGAAACATTTTACTCAGAATTATACTGGTGTTGTGAAATGATTGTTTGTAAGAAAACTGAAACGGGAGGAAAAACACAATTCAAAAATTTATCCGTTATCGATCCTCGGGCGTGGAAGTTAAGCCATCGTTTGTATTGATATACTTCACGAAGAAAAATAACCGAAATATATTGCTGCGTTTCATATCTGACTAACAGATGGAGACTACTGATATCCGCCCTGTCAGATGTCGCAACTTAGGAGAAGTCCCACGCGTTTCGTTAACAATTAATCTACTTGCTTTCCTTGCAGTGTCGTCGATCATGTTGTGTATTCCGGGAAGCAAAACTATTTTCCGTACTACTCTCTATTATCTCCCGGTTCTAACAATTCCAACATTTCACTTACTGATGCTCCCCGCCTCAACAATTTGCTAACTCAAAATTTCGTCTGATCGTGTGTACAGACACTAAACATGCACAGCAAGTTAAAACAATTAGCTGTAAACTGTATATTATTATGTAAGTACAGTAAAAATTGAAATGCAATGAACTTAATATATTTAAGGTTTATTAGCATAAATATTCAAATTACACGCGGCGTTCGATTTTCACTAGAAAAAAGTAAATGTGTTCCACAATATCAGCTGGAACAGATAGATATTGATTGTGTTAATGATTAAACGTTCTGTATGTAGTGCCAAAGTAAAAGAAATCTTGGCGTAACCAGTTGCTAACACGTTTTTTAGGCATGTGTCTGCGACCTGCGGGTGAACATTAAGGAAGCAGGAAAATGTCATCCACTGGCAATGTGGTACTCTAAATTAAAACTACGTAATTTGCAACAGGATTTCAAAGACATTTTTTATTAAAACTAACTTGGATATTCTGAGTAGACCTGTGCATATTTGCTGCAGAAATTATTACTGCTTTTTTTTTATTAAGTATAATATATTCAGCAATAATGCTTAAATGTAAACTAGAGTTATGAACTAGCAAATAAACTTTTAGTGGTCGCTAACTTTTTTTATGTTTGAGGTACGGAAACGAGGAAGACTATAACCACGTCTGTCAAACACCTCATCGCCTCTAGGCGTGAAGGACTTAACTAACGTGTGCAGTGTTTTCTTGTAGAGTGTGTTTTTCAATAGGACTTAAAACGACGACCCTGTTATTTTACTTGTGGAAAGTATGCAGTAAAGTCCCATGCAGGTTTATATGGTATGGTTTTATGATTGTGGTTGGCATTTTCTCAGACACATCAACATGAAAAGGTCATTTTTAGCACTTTTTAGGAGCTTGGAAATCATGTTTTGATTAGGAGACGGCATTTTTAATGTCATAGGGACACAACTTAACGTGTGTATTCCTTTCGTAGATAAACGCATTGGAATCTTTTTTAATATAAACAAGAAAAATTATTTTTCGTACTACGCTAAAGAACGACTCACGCACCAGGTCCACTAACTTTTAAGAAGGGAAGAAATGAAGCTGGAGTAGAACGTAAAGTTTGTAGTGTCTGTATCTTTATCTTCCCTAACAAAGGTAAAAACAAGTAACAATTGCAATACAAACCATTTTGCATTGTAAAATATAAAATCCCAACCTGTTGTACTCAGAAAATTATTACACAGTAAAAAAATTTTTGTACTTTTACAAAAAGGTTTTTTGGAAACCAGATTCCAAAAAAGTTTTTTGGAAACCAGATTCCAAAAAAGTTTTTTGTAACACTACGAAAATATTTTGTAAAATTTACAAAAATCTTGTAAATTTACAAATTTATTTGTATATTTACAAACATTTCTGTAAATCTACAAACAAATTTTGTATATTTACAGCTAATATCTGTTTCATTTTACAATAATTGCTTGTAGCATTACAAAAATTTTTTTTTGGAAACAAGTTTCCAAAAAAAATTTTGTGAAAGTACGAAATGTTTTGTAAAATGTGAAAAGTCTCCTAGGTTTATTTTGTTTCAATTCGAAAAATCTGCTCATTAGCATTATTTAACTAGTTGCCAAAGTTGTATACGATATTTGTAACCACTTTAAAAAGGTTTCTGACATCTTACTTTTATTATCGGACTGATAATGTTCTGATATTACGTTACAAGAAGTTCCTTGTAAATGTACAATTTTTTTTTACTGTGTACTTTGTGTGTCCTTTTTCAATGATGTCCTCAATTTGTCAAGCCATACGACATGCCTAAAGCCAGGAATAAATATATGCTTTATTATGGCCTTATACGTTCACTTGTGAGTTACGTACTAATGTTATTTCTTGATGTCAGAAAGATACCGACTGATTGGACACAAAAACCAATACCTAGAGTTTTACAAGTGCTCACTTTGCCGTAGATGGCCTATTCATTGTCAGACATCCTGAAGTGCTTCGAAAACACATGTGGTAATACCACAGCCTAAAAAGTAGACCTTGCTTCTGGTGCAAGATGCTTTGTGTTCGAGTGAGTGAGAGATATTTTGGTCAGCGCTCAACATCGAGGTCTTTAGCGCTGGTGAAGGGTGACATGAGGTGAGTATGGAGTAGCGCCGGAATGAAAGGACGGGGGAAACTGGAGATCCTCGAGAAAACCCGCCGACCAGCGGCATCGTCCGGTACGATTCACAAATGCGAAAATCCGGGGACCGACCCCTACAGGAATCGAACCCGGTTCGCCTTGGTGGGAAGCAAATGGTCTGACCATTCGGCCACTGCGGCCCCGCTTTGTGTTCGTATCGTATTCTCGTAATTTACACGCTGTCACGTAACGTTCAACACAGTTGGTTCAACTTGTAATCAGCCCATTTAGCCAGAAGCGCGCCCATACTTTTTGTATTCGAGGGGTTTTAGACAGTGGCGTAGCTAGAATTTTTTTTTTTTTGGTCGGGGGTGTGGGAGGGTGCAGTCCCGAACCTGGGAATGTTAAGCCCAGTACACACCATCCATAATTCAGTACTGAATTCCTTACCGAATTCAGTGCAAGTAGTACTGCGCTAGTGTGTGCCGCAACTACGTTGGTTCCATACAGAATACTACCAATAACAAATGCATATTATTGTACCTGAAAATAAATTTCCATACTTAAAAGTGTAGGTCTCCATTTTCTTAAAGTACAGCATAAATATTACTTATTTAGGGTAATAAATAATTTGGCAAATATCTAGAATCACTACTCATCGTGTACCGGCCAAAGTATTGATTAAGCTGACGATGTGCATTTGAGACACTAAAACAAAAAAAGGCCAAAAAATTGTTTCGCGTGAAAATCGTGGTCATAGATATAGCTTGCCACTGGGCAGTTGTCCAGTTGCAAGTAGTTGTTTTTGTTTTATTATTATTATTATTGTTATTATCTTCATCATCATTATTATTTGTCTCATGTTTGCTTTCAATTGTGACTCAGTTGGTTAAAACACTCGATTTTTATATACGGGTGTTATAAAATCAATAACATTGTAGCAATAATTCACTAATCAATTGTTCTATTATTACGTATTACTGTTTTTTGAAAATTAAAAATATATATGTAGATTAATTCTCCTAAATGTAAAACTTTCTCTCTACAGGATGCATCAGAAGTAGTAACCTAAAAAAATTCCTGATAGTGATCGTTATTGTCAACATGCAGCCAATTTTTATAGGTTTCTTTCTCACTGTTGTTTTCTAATTACTAAAGAAATGCTAAAGTATTTACGGGGCTGTACTTACAGGCAAGAGAGCATAAAAAACAGATACTTCTCTTAGCGCGTTTTTAGTAATGTATTCTGCATCTACCCTAGTTCACCCCTTGGCCGCGAGGTGTACTAGTTACCAACCATTGCTTGCCGCCCTCCATACTACAGTGTGCTGCTATCATTCGCCGCGTAAGAAAGTTGGCCTGACTAACCAAATATCATAACCGCGAGAAAAATATGACGTACATTTTTTTTATGTTTTATGTTCTCTTACCTGCAAGTACAACTCAGTAAGTACTTCAGCATTTCTGTGTACATATATGTTTAAATAGTAGCCTAATGGCCATATTCCATTAGTATTGTTTTCAGTATACAGTACAGTTGATGAAATCCTAGGTAGAATTACGCACCTTTCTAATGGACTCCATAGCATTACCATTATTCTGACAAGATTCCATTGTGTGAATTTTTTAGGGCTGATACTAGATGAGTGTAAAGAAGACTTGTTGGATCATCAGTGTAGTTATTTGAAGTGTAGGCCTATGTAAAAATTTTAGTCAAAATAAATATCAAACAGTCCAAGAAAATAAATTGCATTATTCTATTATTGTTGATGTGAAAACATTACTGCCACTTCCTCTCCCCACGAAATGAAATACTATACATGCTTCTGACTAGAGATGTAACTATACGTAAGTATGTGCATGCAGCTGTGCTAAGGACAAGTTTGGCAGAGGATTACTAAAGCCTTTAGTTGTGCTGTCTGTAAAACACCTTGTAAAGTTCAATTTAGCTAGGAAATAAAAAATCTAATTTTGTGGGGAAAAAAAATTAATTTCATTTTTAAATTTCTATTTCTGAATATATAATCGCAGATTAAATTGTCCATTGAAAAACCAACACTGAAACTATAGTAGAAATGATTTTTTAGCACACATGATAATGTAATAGTTTGCTGTTCTATAGCTATCAGCACTTCTAACATAAAACTAAGATCAGCAGGCAAGGTGTTTCGGCAGGGCTTTACTCAACTTGTGATTGTCCAATTGCTAAAATAGCTGCTGCATTGCTGTTGCCAAGATATCTTGCAGTTTAAAAGGAAAATGGGAAAATGAATGGTAATTTGGTTTGTTTTTGTAGGCATACAGTACTTTACTTTATGCGCTGAAATTGGTTAATCTTAACCTGAAAAAATGTTATATTAACTTCCTATTTATTTAATTAGTACACATTTCTCTGTGTGGAATAAATATTTAAATAAATTCAAATCTGCTGCTACTATAACAACTTTCAAATAGCCCGCCTTTTTCAATTGTAGTTCGTTTCACGGCCACAAAGGCGCTGCAGTCACGTTATGGTTTCGAGACGAGCCGCTTGAGTGAGCCTTCGATAACATGTTACTGCTCTGTGGTGTGAACACAACAAATAAGTTTTGCTTGCTACATAATTAGCCCGGTACACTTTATCCATAATTCAGCACCGAATACCGTACCTAATTCAGTAGAAGTAGCACTGCGACAGAACTTAAGCCCGTTACACACTATCCTAGGACTTAAGATCGTCGATACGAGCAAACATTTAAGTAGGCTAAGGGTTAATAATATCAGCCGCTACAATTTTGTGTTTATGTTCGAAATCGCTATTGCTGTTGCAGTTAACGCGGTTCTTGAAATTGAAAGTAGGCTAACTTACAGGCTGAACAACATTTAAAGTTAATTTTAGTAAATAGCATTGTATTTTTCAAGTAGTTTTAAGATTTCTCAATTTACGTATTTCTTATCATCTGTGTCAAGAAGAGTATTTAATATAGTGTTTTATGACTTTTATCTATGGATATTATTAAGTTTAGGTCTTCACTGTTTGTAAATTGACAAGTGTTTATGCACCACGGTTTTAGCACGAGTTTCGTGTTAACTTACAGAATTATCATGTGGTCAAACCGCAGGCACCAGAATGCTTCTAGGGGTTAAGCTGGTAAGTTCTTTATTCTGAAGTTCCACTTATTTTAAGCACATTTATATTTCATATGCCTAACAACATTCCCAATGCGCATTACTATTCACCGTCCATAGATAAATAAGTGTCAAGATATGTGAAACCAACTAACATTTTCTATACCTATACAAAAGGATTCATTGACTGACTGACTGACTGACTGACTAACTAACTAACTAACTAAGAGCCCATACCGCTGAATCTAGAAACGTGGAATTCTTGTGTGGGTTCCCCTCAGGGCGAAGGCTAGTAATAATAAGGAATTTTTCGAAAGTTAACCACTAAATGGGTGAAAAGGTGGTAAACGTGTTTTCAACTAATCGTCGATACAACTCGAATCCAACGGGACACTCAATTCATACTAACCAATGTCAAAATTTTTCTAAATGTGGCCCCTAGAGAGGTGAAACGACTTTAAATGTGTTTTCGATTAATCCTTAACACTTATTAAACCCTTCGAGACATAAATTGGTTTTTCGCTTCAAACTGATTATTAGGTAAACAACAGTGAGTAAATTTCAAGATTTTTCTAAACTCGACCTTTTACGACTGTGACGTGATACATCACAGGTTGCATTTCTCTGAGAGCACGGCACATGAGTACCACTTTTTGCCTACACACCAAGCGTTGCATTACTGTCACAGCTGCAGTGCGCGCATTTTTCTGGTAAACGATTAATTCTAGGCGCTTGCAACAAGAGCACCTTTTTCATTCCTTACGATCTACTGCACCAATAGCCAGCATTAACTATTCACAAAACCTGATGGCAAAGTAATTTTATGCGATATGAGGGTGGCCACCCCAATTATATTCATGAAAGGGGGAGGCTTGAAGGCTGAATTTTTTATAGGTTAATGATACCGAGAACTGTTACCATCACCAATAGAATTGTAAATTATCTCCTAACCATTTTTGATATTTTGAATAAATACAATTTTAAATTCAATTTTCAAGAACTGATACCTCCTTTAACATTCACATCTCTTGAAAGTGCCCCATATAATGCCTTACTTTTTTTTTTTTTGTGAGGAATCACCGTGAGGACGGAGTGTGTTAATTTCGTGTGATTATAGCTCACACAAAACCATGTCGAAAATGTGATTTCAATTTGTCCCTAAAGTGAAAATTGTGGGATTAATACTAACTTGAAAATAGACTTTCAAATTACATTTCCATTAAAATTTCATAAACTACTTAATATTAAATAACGAAACTTTGTACAGTGTCTTTGAAATCAGTTTACTTCATTCTCAGTAGTTTACTTTGGTAATGTCAGTGGCCCATCATTGTTCAAATAGGGCACGGCATTTTTCTTCTGCTTGTAACTTCGGAACACTTCACCGTAATTCATGTTCTACCACATAATATTAAACAGGCGAGGATCGTCGTGTCGAAAATTACTAGAGTTAGCCGTTCTCGAGAAAATCAAATGTAACGTTTTATTTTTGTAACGCTTGAAACATATGCAGGCACTGAGACTTCCTTGTAAGGCGTGTAACCGAACTAACTGGCGTGTTGCAATATTGTTGCGATGGATTTATCATCTGAGGTTTGTTATACGGATGGTGCAAAGTTGGTGCATAGTACTGTAAAGCTGTTGCACTCTGTGGGCAACGAAACTGCACTATTAAAATAAAATCCACATGTTATGGCAATATTCACCAAATTTTACAAAATATTACATCCACAATACTCTTATAACAAGCATGTCTGATCCTCGACCATATTTTGCTATAAGCGATAACTCTGGTGAAACGTACTAAGAAAGCATTGTGACATGCTAGTCGCCAGAAACAGTTGGATAATGTATTGTAGCAACTTTGCTGTCCTGGGTGTAGCCAGGTTCGTTTGCGATAGAGGGCTAAGATAATTAATTAACGAACTGAAATTAAAGTTTTTAATTTAATTACAATATCTATAAAAACACTACATTAAGTATACAATACTTGCGATTCAACTTTTTTTTAATTAAACACTTACAGATTTTGTATACAGGTACTCTCCCTTAAAGCCTAATTTACTAGGTACTCTAGTGTATAATTAATAACGTCCCTCTCTCTCAAATCAGTCCTCCGACCACATAAGTTTCTATCGATAATGTCTCACAATGCACACCTACAGTTCGTCCACTGTCACACACCACTCGAAGAGTGTCACCGTTGTTCACACCACCGTAGCCTCTCCTCGATCTGCTGGTCCCGTCTCGTCCCTCGCTACCAAGTCCGTTGCGGACACTCGCCAACTGAACGCTGCAATCACTTCCATGAGCGCAGTGGCCGGTATTTATATTCGCCTACGACAATGCCTAGAATATTCTCAGAGCTCGCTGACCACGCTGGCTGATGTAAGCTGAACATTCTAGGTGTTGGAGTTAACATTCAATTACGTCCAAGCTGAATGCTCGTCGCAGATGACTGACAGGTGCCCGCCCATTCAGAAGACCGGTGACGTCAGCCAGCCTCGAGTGACCCGCGTCGCCAGGGGCGGGAAGATAGGGGGAGTAGGGGCACAGCCCGCCGCCTCGTTGACAGAACTGGAGATGAGAACAAGGGAGAGAGGGACAGGAGGAGCGCAGTCCGCCGCCAAGTCTGTAGGCAGCAAACATGGGACAGGGAGGTGACAACAGTCAGGTGGCTCAGCGCAATGCCTTCAAGAGCGTTGACTCGTTACAGTGCCTTACATGAGGTTGCAACTTGCCCCGTTGGTACAGAGCCCCAAGGCTGGCCCTGTACACAGACATAACAGCAGGCTTAAGAAATTATGCTATGTAAGGGCTACTACTGTTAAGGGCCTCGCCTACCATGTGCTTAAAATGTGTTGCAGTGTGTTCGTAAATAAGTTTTTTTATTAAACTATTTCTGTGTGTCCATTTTGTCAATGTACAAAAGTAAAATACTTTTCAAATGATGATGGAAGAGTGGTTTCAAAGCATCACGTCGATTAGAAAAAGTCATTTTGGTGCCTCTCAAAACGGCTAAAAAAAAAAAAAGCATTTTCAACCTGTTATATCTGAAAAACTACTCAGGAGATTTATGTGAACCTATTCTAGAAGCATGCATCAGACTTACCTTAAAACTTACCACCAGTAAAAATATGGGGTCACCACTGTAAGTTTCAGTCAGGCGAGTGATCTGCGATACCACTGCATGCTATTTCAGTGTCTTGTGGTAGAGAAGATACTGCACGGGATGAGTTGGTCAACATCGCTCTTGCCACAGTGCCTCACGCACGTAAACACATGGCCAGTAGAAGGGCGCCTTAATGGCATTAAGGTTAATTCTACTACAGGTTAGAAAGATCAATGTTAAAAGTTTGGCACAGGGAAAATTGAGCACTAGTATCACTAACAGGTGCAAACTGACAAATAACAGAGCTTTCCTGAATTTTAAGTTACATAAAGTTGATAATCCAAAATGGTAAATTGGTTTACTTTCACTTTAAAAATAAGTTAAATGACTTCTGTCATTTCCAAGCCTATTTAAAATTAATTTTACATCAGTTTCATATTTTTCTGGTCCACATGCGATTGCAGCGAAACTAGCGGCAGAAATTTTCCCTGTGCCAAACTCTCCCATTAGAAAACATATATTTCTAACCTGCAGTAGAATCAACATTAACGCCGTCGAAGTAGGGAAAAATCATAATTTTATATTTGTATGAAATTGTGTTAATTTTGTAGACATTACTTGGGAGTACATTTCCCTCTTACAAAAAAAATTTAGCTAAACAAGTTTTCTCGTAATGGCAATTCAAAGACAAAATTTGCAAGTTTTTAGTTCTTATAAGCAGCAAAAGCCAATTAACACAAATAAATTTAAAAATTCACACTGAAACTACACAGCACAGGCTACTGCTTGACCTGTTTTAAAATCCATTACTAAATATTTTTGTTTTTGAAAAAAAATTTATGAATAAAGAAAAAAATCTAAAATTTCAGAAATTTTTTACGAATAGAAATAATTTTGTAATGGACTTTAAAACATGTCAAGCAGTAGCCCTTGACATGTAGTTACAGTGTGAATTTTTAAAACTATTAATGTTCATTAGTTTTTGCAACTTATACAAACTTAAAACTTGTAAATTTTGACATTACAGTGCTGTTATGAGAAAACAGGCTGAGCTAATTTCTTTTTTTATAAGAGGAAAATGTTCTTCCAAGTAACATCTACAAAACGAACACTATTTCATACAAACATAAAATTATAATTTTTCCACACTTGGACACCCTTAAGAGGGAATGTTAGGCAATATTACTGTATTTTCCATTCTTGCACCATAACATTTAAATTGTATTATCAAAATTCTTTCGACAAAGCACAGGATATTTTTTGTAAACTGCTCGACATAAAAAATAATGTCGGGCAGAATCATTGCCAAAGAATTTTTGAATGTTAAGTTAATGTATGATTTTAAGCTAAGCTCTATCAGTATGGTAAAGTAAACACTGGAATCACATAAGAGACTTAGTTGCACCATCAACTGGATATACTTGGGACACTGGAACAGTTCCCAGGAATTTTTCATTGCAGCCTTTAATAATAATTATAGTTGATTTGTCTCTCGGATATATTTGACGGTTATGAAGACTGACTTGTGAATAACTTTGCTTCATTGGAATTTATTTATGTACTTGGTAATTTTGACTGTGGTCTATCCCAGGAACAAGTTTACTTTTCTGACAGTTATGGTGGCATAATTTTCTGTGATCCATTGTGCATCACAATTTGGTTTCTAGGGTTATTTCTGTTGACAACGTTGTTTACCCTCATTTGCTCTATGCATATGCTCATTGCTTTCAAAAAATAATCTATTAGATTTAGTTTTTGAATTGAAATTTACCAGCTGTCACTTGTTTATGGAATAGGCAATATCAGTCGAACGTGTTTATACAGAAATTACCTATGGTAGAAGAAAACACTGTTACTCTAGCAAGCATTATGTGCTATTTCATCAGCTGATGTAATTATATTTTCCACTATATTTTATTTTGCATTAATGTGCAATTGAGTCAGATTTTACTGAAAAGGTACCAATTGAGTCACTACACAATGTATCTCTAGCTTACACTGCAGCTGGATTAGTTATGGAAACTCATATTTCTCTTCCAATACAGTAAAATTTGCCATTTAATTTTTTTATCAAACAGCATTTCCATCAATTAAAATACCATTAGGGTTAAATTATACAGTTATCATAATATAGTAAAAAGTGAAAAAGTTATAAAACTCTCATTTCATTACAGTAGTCAGAATTTTTAAGTAACATATACATTAATTATCTTCAAAATGTGCATGCACAAACGTAATCAACTTTTGATAAATTTACAAATTATAACTTGAAAACAAATCTAATTTTAAAACCATTATCTTTGCAACGAACTATATAGGTAGCAATTACAGTTTACCCTCACCGTCTTCAATAAAATTATCTGCATGAAATCTGAGTGTCTCGTTAAATAAACATATTATGTGTGCATTATTAAGATGTTAGGACAGCACTTAACCGTTGGGCAATTTGAATCAAGCTGGGTATGAGAAAACCTAAACCTCATCAGTCGCACTCATGTTCCTGAACCCTGTGTGTCTACCTGATGACGGGAACAGATTCCAGTTCCCAAAACGTTGTTATACTGACTATTCTGGAAAACTACTGTGTTTTGTTTCGTCCCATCGTTTGTGTCGTTTATTGTTTTTTCTGCTTGTGCCTAATATCTTTGTGTTTTGTCTCATCGTTGTGTCATTTGTTGTATTTCTGTTCGTGTCTGATATCTGCTGTTTTTTTTGTTTCGTCTCACCATTGTGTCGCTTATTACCTCAGGTTTCTTTTTTATTTTTTGTTATTTCATTTATTATCTATTTGTTCCTTGTTTTATTTGACCCAATTCCATTATTGGAATTTTATGTTGTGCATGTATCCTGTTGACTAAAGCACACTCTGCTCATTTATGTTATTTTTGTCTTATTTTTAGTTTTCTTTTGACAGTCATTTATTTAAACAATGGAGTATGTCCAAGCAACTAAATCCAGTCAAAACCTAAACAATTAGGGACCATTGGCAGATGCACCTAACTATGGTGACTGACTGACAGATTACAAGGCCAAACACTTAACCACACAAATCTGTTTGCTTCCCTTTGGGCTGTGGAGCATACAGGTCGATAACAGTAAGAGTGGTAAAGAAATTAGGCAAACGTAATTCAAACCTTAGGTGGTTTTTTTTTTTATTTCCCATTCTGAACTAAATATACAGTTAAATTACTTGTTTCCACTGTTAGCACAGAATTTTACACATGCCACTTGGCTAGCTACTCAGTCTATGTGCAAGAGTGAAGGTCATTAAAGTGTGAAAATATATATGTGAGGACTACGAAAGAGTTAATGAAATTAATGTTCTCGCCTGTAAGCACACAACTGAAGCAGTCCCAATAACTTACGGTTACAAGAGGCACATATACAAGGAGGGATCGAAAAGTTCTGGTACACACACTTGAACAGCACAACACAGTTGTTTCAACACAAAAGATATAGTCTCGCCCACGAGTCATGCCCATCTTGCTCAGAGTTCTGTGAAAAACTGGATGGAGACAAGATAATGTTTTCATTACGTCAACAAATTTCAAGCACACATCAAAATAACCAATAATATTACGTGCATATCTGTTCCCATGAAAACCAAAGCATGACAGACACTTTTAAAATAATGAAAATAATTTCAATACTTCATTCAATTGTGTCACAGCAAACACACCTGCATGCGAAGCTCACAAAAGTTTGTGCACATAGAAAGAAACAACTAAGCTAGAGTGGCAGAACCAGTGTCAACTGTAACCTCCTTGAGGAATAGTTAGCATAAACCATACTGTATTCTGGTCTGTAGGCCCAGCACACAACTTTTATCAACCCCCTTCTCCTTTACCATTACAACCATTATATTACACTGAATGATTTGGACTCAACTACCAAAAAGTATGACAGGATGTGCGGGACAAACTCATAGGCACAAAACTATTTACTACATCTTAACATAATCTGTATTTAATAGAGAAAAACTGTTAGGTAGTACCATCATTTTACAAATAAATTTCTTACCTCTACCATGTCAGAAACACTAAATTGAACAATTTTACTGGGATATCTTTTTATGTGGGTTTTGGCAGAACAAGAATTAAACAAAATACAGTATATGACAGCCAAATATCTCTACATCTACATGCAAATTTTTATGCTTAACAATTTTTCATAAATTTATTTATGGCTTTATTTCAATTGTGTATGATAATTCTTCCAGCGCTGTGGAATGTTCGCTACACTAACAGTAGTGGCTATAGCTGGGACCTGCAACTGCGGTTCTCACATCACAGTTAATGGAATACCCTTGGTAAGGCTACAGTGAATTTGCTAGTACCAAACTATTGAACAAAATGTTTTGCCTACTTCAAACAGGTTCTTTAGGCCAAAAGGGCACAACTGCTAGCAAATAAGTGACAGATTAAGTTTATAGAGAATGAGAACTTTGAGAACTTGTAAAAAAGAAACAATACTCACATAGTTCTCCCTTCTGGACGTGAGCCACATCAAATAACTGTCTAGCAACGTTTCGGGAGTCGTTTCATTAGGGGATGAAGGTCTTTATATACTCTGGTGTCTGGGTAATTGTTTTCTGGTTGGCTGGGTTTGTCAGCCAATCACAGGCTTGCTGGCTCCTGATTGATTGAGGTGGTTAACCAATGTTGGCAGGGCTCTAGGGGGCTCCTACGCTCCATCTCACCTGGTCGATTGAGGTTGCTGGCCAATCCAGGTGAGTGTGTCATAACATAACTGTTCTTGAGTCACCAGATTTGGAGTCATCCACGAATAGATGTAGCCATATTTTGTTACGCTGGTAGTCATCTCCCCTGTTTATGTTGTTGGGGTGTTTCATTAACTCTATTACCACCAACAATATAAACAGGGAAGATGACTACCAGCTAAACAAAATATGGGCACCTCTTTGTGTATGACTCTAAATCCAGTGACCTGAGGGCAGTTACGACTCACTCTCCAAGACTACTTAATGATGGCAGCTGCAATGACTACCGAAATGTGCAAAGACAATTATTTGACATGGCTCACACCTAAAAGCCAAGATAATGCAGACAACAGCCATTAACACATGTAATTTTATTTATTAATGCTCATATAGTACTTCCTATATAGTGTATCATTGGTACCGTAACTGCACCGTTAATACCATATTTACTCACATAATAGCCACTTTTTTTACATATTTTTTGACACAAAAATTGGATGCAACCATAACGAAGAGTTTCAATTTTTTCTTTTAAGATTTGTTTTGGTGTAAAATAAAATTAAAACATACATATTTTGTCTTATTTACTCATCTATAGAATGATCTTTCCTTCAAAAATAAATAAAAATATGTTTGGGGTGCAGAGTATACATTATAAAAGACCAGGGAATCTCAATCCATTCATGTGCATCACCAATTATTGTGTCGCCTGTTGAAAAAAAGACAGGTGCGGCCATTATGCTGGTTTTCTTAATTTCTTCTTTAAGCATTTCAATATAAGCGTGTGGCCAGTGATGGCTGCCATTATGCAAGTAAAATTGGTACTATGGAATTGTTGCTTAATATTTAGACAAATCTATCATTTAAATAAATATTTAACTGATAGAATAATTTTGTTTCTGTAACAAAATTCAAGATCCATTATTTGTTCCCGGACACTAAGCAATAACCGACATAAAAATATTATGCATGATAAGAGAAAAAAACAGGAATGAGTGAAACATTTAATCCTGGACAGCAAGACATTAAAGAACCAATAAAGCTGTTTGACACAAGGTTGTATTTAAAAAAAACTGGCACTCAACAAAGAGGAAAACAAACAGAAGGAATAAAATAAAAACCAGCTGAATTAAATGACTAGTTGTTATGTTGACAAAATTCTTACAGATACTGCCTACCAAGAGCTGTTTTGCATATTGGTGGTTTACAAATGAAGGAGTAAATGACGACGGCACTGAAACGTCTACCTATAGCACATCTCTCTTACGTTGAAAGCAGTAAACTGAGACCCAGTATTATGGGGCATTAAGCATCAACCACATACGTAATTTTACTGTTGGAAAATCTGCAGCAAAGTATATGTCAACACTGGTTCTAGGTTTTAAGGTGTAACTTTCAGAAACTGTTGTGTTTAGCTTTAACTACTATGTACGAGATCTTGAAAAGTTTCTAATGCAGGCTTTGTTGCGAAAGTACCCATCATCTCTCCTCTGCAATGTTTCCTTTTCATGGAGCAGTGCTAAGATGACTACTACAGGTTATGACTTGTGGGCTAGTTTAACAAGGAAAATTTTCTATCAGTAGCTGTGCCGGGGTCGGTAAGGCGTCTAATATATGCAAGATGGTACATAATAGGATTACTTTTAGCGAGGCTAAGTAAAAAACTCACATGATTTAAATTTTTTACTAAAAAATAAGATATAATTGTTTTTATTTTATTTTCAAAAAAATGTATATTCACTTTTAGCTATGTCAATGTTCATATATTTTTTAAACCTGAAATGCAAAATATACGTAGACAGTCCCATAAATGCTTATCAGCTCCATAAATTACTAACATTTCCTACCCCTGTTTGTTACAATCAGGTTCCCAAAAATTATAATAAATATTATTATTTACTATTATGACAGCTTCGTTCAGCTGTTCGAGTTCTTGACTGCTGCGCCAAGGATCCCTGGTTCAATTCCAGGCCAGGAGGTCAATATTTACAGTTGCCTACCCGGTTTCAGGATTGGGTATTGTGTTGTCTCCTCATTACTATACTGTGGAAGGCAATGACGAACCACTGCAGAATCACCTCTCCTAGTCTGCCTCGGAGGATGTCGAGGTGCTCCCTGTGGTTCTAAACCTGCCTTCGGGCAGAACACTCATCATAATTTAGTAAATAAAACTAAGGAATACATACACCATACAAGTATGTATGTTTATCTTTCGATCAATACAGTAAGATTTATAATATACTTACAATATTCTGTAACTTTGTATGTTGTAAATTAAACTGGACCATGCCACCAGACCAGCTTTTGTGATACTTATTAAATATGACCAGCCAATTTATCACTAATAACAAAACCTAAAGTATTTAAGCATCTTTCACTATCTTTGCTGTTTTAACTTTTCTTAATTTCAGGTTCGAATCATCTGGAGTGCACTGTTCCCTATCGCACTGGTGTGCTGTGTTGAAACAGATGACCTCTGAAGCAATCAAATAAATTAATCAAATTTTTTGGACCATTATTCCACCACTTTTCTCTCGCAACTCAGCAATATTTTACAGCCAAATAAATAACACTTATACCGTAATTTCTGTTCTGTTTCAATATCTGTCCACTGCTTTAACTTGCTGTACAAATCAGTGAACATATTAGATATTCGAAATACTATTTAAAATTATTAGTATTATTCTCCGCAGTAGGAAACACAGTAGAAGATTATAACTCATTTAAATGGAAAAATATTTGTCACAAGTCCGGTACAGTGAAAATAAGCATCTGCCATGGCACCAGTACAAGCATCCAATGACAGTTATAGCGACCAATCTTTAAATTAAAAAATTTCCTTCTATTTACTTATATATTTTTAGTGCCAAGACAGCCAATGTCTTCACTACGTTTCATTCACACTATTGGTTGGTAACAATAGGAGAACTAAACCACATGAAACTTGTAGCTTGGATGGTATTATAAAATTCCAATCTTACCAGGCCACAAAGACAATAATTTGCAAGCTCAAATAAAGGCAGTAACACCATGTCTCTTCACAAATTCAAAGGTTTGCCTAAAACTTTTCACATTGCAAATAATTAAGTAAACTAAAAGTACCAAGACTACCTATATGGTATAACATTTTAACACATTCACTTCAAATCAAAATTAGTGTAATACGTTACATGTGCAAAAGAGACTATGACACATTGCTTTCTACAAGTTTCACTTAGAAATTCTGCAGTTTCAAGGGAGATTGACAAAATCAGAGGTTGTAAATGCTTTTCACAATACGTTGTGTCAGCCCCAAGGTTCCAATTTGGCAAATTTTTTTGTGTCCAAGTTTCCAATTGGCCACAAATAATGTGAGGTTGGACACGACAGCCAGGAAAAGTATTGCGGCGACAATCAAACATATGTGTGACAGTATGCCAAACAATGAACTGCTAGTGCTAGAATCACAATCACCACTTTGATGGGTGCAAACTGACATTCACAGAGCACATTTTATTATACATTACTAGCAGTCTCTTGTGAAATGGTATGATAAGTGGGACAATGCTGTCGAGGACTTCAGTGGGTAGTGGACTACATAATACAATTTTTACCCCTTTGAACTACTTTCAGATGGCACAGATTTTATGTGCCTTGCAGTTCTTGAAGGTCAAAATTGCACGGAATTCGAGCTCAGGCATTAACTATTTAATAGCACTACAAACAACCATGCTACTGTGAAGTGTTCAGCCACTTCCCCATCTTGGTTAAATCTTTATAAAGTATTTTTGTTTTCTTATTTAAATTTTAATGTAAATCTTTCGTAACAGGCTATATGCCGTTTTCAGGGTGAGTTTGTCAGGTGTCCAGTATGATACAACAGAATTCAATAACTGAGTAATTGGGGACATGTTAATTTAAATTCATCTTTTCAAAATTTTAATATAAAAATAGTCATGAATTTTAGAGTCATTTGTTTATTTTCCTGGGTTGTTTGGTTTCAAATTGACCACAGTAAAATTTTAATTATTTTTGTTGATGTAACTTTCTCTTGTATTTTAACTAATTTTTGAGTTTTGGCAATTTTAGTATATTATTACATTTTCCCTGGTGAAGTGAGTAACTTCTGGTGTTGCAAGCTTCTCCAGGCTGTCAGATTTCTGGCGCCGAAGTTGTGGTTGAGCGCTTGCTTCATGGAATTTTCTCCTTAACGTAGGTTATTGACGCACATTGGTCAGCCATCACAGGGGGTTGCTTAGGGTATTGTGCCGCGAATGTAGTTCCGCTGTTGCGCACCTTTTGTGCCCAATTATTATATTTGTGTGGATATATAATTTTATTTCAATGTAAAAACTACATATTCAGATTTTGGAATCCTTTGTTATAGGGTTAAGTGTAATTTTACTGCTTTTGTATCACTCCGCAGATGTGCACTATTATTTACCATGTCCGTCGAGGGTTTATCATCAGTCGGGTAGTGATGGCGGAGGAGGAGAGATGTCAGCAGGTCGCGAGGGCGCTGCGAGGCTGGCCCTGGGAGCGCTGGAGAGACTGCATGAGGCTTTTGTGCCTCTTAGAGTTTTTTTTGTATCGTCTGAACATTGTTAAATGGTAGGCGGGAAATACGGGGTATTTGCCATAAATGTATGCAGTCATGGCATAGCATTGATAAAATCTCGAGCAACGAACAAGTGTTTCATAATTATTTTTTTTGTTTAACTCAAGGTCAGACATGGTAATGCCGGACATCTGACTATTTATTTGTGTTTTTGGTACCAAACTGTCATTTGTAGAATCATCACTAAGTAAGAAAAAAATGTAAAAGGTAAAATTGAAAATGAACAAACCGCTGCCTTAGTTCGTCAATTTAATTTGTAAAATCAAAATAATAGTTCCCGTCTCCATTTAATTGAACAAACTGAGCTATCCGGAGCATGCCAAGCCACATAACCTCAACGCCCACTACAGTGACAACAACAATAGACAACAAACCACAGCAGACACAGGACGCGTCACATCTTTAGCGCCAACGAACAGGGACATAACATATCATCACCACCACCACACAGACACAGCCGCATCACACTACGTAATGTCAAAAGTGTTAAAAAACTCATTCGCTAGGCATACAGAAGTTTTACAACACACCACAATACAATTACAGAATGAAACACCAGCATAAATTTTTTTCATTGGTCGTACTTTTCGGACTGTCTACCTTGAAAGTTTACAAACTTAGTTTTCCCCCTTAATAATTAAGTAATTTTATACGACTGTTCTTGTACCTATTTATGCTAGCATCTTTCTGACACAAACAACACCTAAATATCACTACTGGGTAGATAGATATCATGGGCTGAACTTCGTAAAATCCTGAAAACTGCTAACATGCATTTTTATGAATGTCCTTTTGAAGTAAAAGTCACAACGATAGGCCACCGGGTTCGAGTTACATCAACGACTCAAAGAAAACTCATTTCACCCCTCTTCACCTTCTTAGGAGTAGAATATCACACATTCTCTTCTTAGTGCTCGCCTATGACTTGACGGGAAACAAAAAAAAATTTAGGTTTCTGCGTCCAGTGGTTTGGACTGCTGTTTGATACATCAGTCAATTAGGTCTTTTTTAAATAGAAACTATAGTAGAACCCTGTTATAATGGTATGAAGGGACTCAAAAAATGTTTACATTATAAATGGGAAAACATTATAATACGGTAATATCCTATTATAAAGCAGTTTTAGGGACCAAATGAAGATAGCATTATAGCCAGGAAAACATTATAAGTGGGAACACTATAACAGGGTTCTACTGTAGCAGTTTGCCCACGGCTCTACTCGCCAGTATTACTTTAATTGAAAGACCTCTTTGTACACCAGATCAGTAGTTCAGTCATCAAGGTGTTAGAATGACCAAGCTGCTTGCTAGTTGAGCTAACTCTGCAGCATGACAAGTAACTATAGCTGCCCACGCGAAAAGCAGTGTCTGTCCAAGCCATGAACAGCGACTTTGCTTGGGCTTATAGTCCCAGCAAAATTTACGATGTGAGATAGTTCCAGACTCTTAAGAGATGTCCTTGCCTGGTGTATGGATGGCAGCAAATCATGCGTGTTCTTTTTACGCGTAACCACTTAACTTAATATTATTAAGTTTATCTGCAGCGATGAATGCACATGTGGGTTTACGTGGAAGGTCCAAGATATGTTAATAATTATTAATTTAATCGGACTGGCTACATACAGGGGCATCTGGTAACGCGTGCGATACAAAGGTTGACCGGTAAACTAAGTGAAATGCTATTGTAAACTAATTCATTACACAAAAATTGATGCACAACATGGACAGCGTTTTACCTTGTCAGACGATCACGACAAACTGCCAGGAGGAACATGGCGGCAACTTCCTCATCGAACAACCACTGTGTTCAACCTCCAGTAACTCTGTGCGTATTGATATTATATTCAACTGCTTAAATTGGTACCAGATGTGTTTTAAAATACATTAATGAATTTTACATGAGATATAGTATAACAATAATAACTGAAATGTTCGTTATAAAAACCAAGGTGTACAAAGATTTAGGTTGGGCATTGTGGCGACCTGCTTGAAAATGTCTGTATGTAAACAAACGTAGTTATAACCTGCAATAAAATACATAACACTTCCTGCACAAAACATGCATGCCCTTAAACCATATAATTCACAAACACGCTATGTTTAAAGTAAAATAGTGACAGTCGGTGCTCCACGGATGGTTGGGGTGAGTAAGGTGTAGCCAGGGGGTGGCCATGCCGTATACTGCCTAGGCAAACACTTGAAGTCAGTGTATTTGTGCCCTTGTTGCTTGAGCGTTTAAGGTGGTCACTGTAGACAATAACATTGTTTCTGCCATTAGAGACAATGTATTTTACTCGAAGTTTGAAGACCAATAGAGTTAAAATGATTTATAGAAAAGCAGATGTGTTGTGTTTATCACAGTCTACGTTGTTTGGGGAACAAAATTTTTAAATAATATTAAAATTTAGCTATATGCTTGCGTTTTGAAATACATTTCTGTGAGTACCCACACTGCCAACTGTTTATGCATGAACACCATTGTTAAATTAAAATTTATGCTAGTTTCTGCTATTTATTTAACATTTTGTGTGCAAATTTGTTCGTTTTATTGCTATAAGCAAGCAGTTGCATATCGTCTGTGACGTACATATGCGTAAATAAACAATATATGTGGCCGTTTTTTCATGTTCGCTACGTTTATGTGCATAAACACGTAAATTACACTATGCTAATATAAAACATTGCCTCTTTACTCATGAAATGTAACAGTAGCATATGTATTTCACATACCTGTTCTCTCTTTACATCCAAATTCAATGCATGTAACCATTTTCATTCAAATATGTTCATTCTACAGTATCAATACCATACGAGGCACTTACAAAAACCTTACTCGATCAACTCAATGCTGTGTGTTGGGCTACAATAAAGCATTGTTCGTGCAAAACTGGCATATATATGTCGACTTCATCTCCTGTATACTCCTAACTCCATGGGTGTAGCACACATGTTTTCATTGCACTGTTATGAGCTTTGGCCAGCGTCAGCTTGCAAGAGAAGACTTACCCTTGATGTCATTTTCTGTTCTTCATTTGTATTACACAAAACAAGTTTCCATGCACAAAAATAATTTACAAGAGATGGTGTTTATAAAAATAGGTAAATACTTTAGCATCTCCTGAGTCATTGTTTTAATGTGTGTATTAGTTTCACATGTGATTAAAGCAGATGCTAGAAGCGTAACCAACATGGCACCGTGGTCACTAATTATAATGCTTCGTCTAAGAATATTAGCATGTACAAAAATGTTGCAGTTTCTAACTACGTATTTCGAACTTTGTGTTTTTTTCTGTTATAACTGTAAAATGTTTGTTTCATGAGAGTGCAAAACACCATCACTTGTAAACGAATCACCTAAACTGCTGATGTGTATTTATGACTTCTTTTCCAAAATAAATTGGTATACTACTTATTTGCTTTACACTCTTTAGTCCCAAACTGACAATAAATATTTACTGTATTATATTTGTAATAGTTTTATGTCTTCCAAAACAAAGAGTTTGCTTTAATGACAGGGTATGCTGTCGTAATTGCTGAAAATAATTAAGGAAGGGGGTGTAATGTCACTAATTAGTGGCAATATTGGTTGAGATGTGAATTTTTTATGACAACAATTTCTGCTGTCATTGTCAACTTCCATCTAAACAAGGCTACACTGTATTACTTTGCAAATTAATTACTATGTATATTCATTTTAAAAATATCTGCTCGCAAATTTTTAACATCACATGAAAATCATCCTAGATCAACTATCAGCAATACTATTGACACTCTAAGTATAAATATTCCCTTACGACAAAAAAATTTCTTGACAAACATATACAGTTGCCCATTTAATGAGCCACCTTTGTGTAATGGAAACTGCAATGCATTAAAAACACTCCACTATCCCCACTAGAATATTAAATCAGTGAAACCAATATCTATTTTACATTTTTCTGTTTTATTAAACTTACAGCATGCATGGATATTGTAGAGTGACCAGCCTGCGCTCGGGGTAAACTTTTCGATTTAAATTTAAAATTGTGTTTTATATGAATTTTGCTTGAAGTCCATGTTGATGCTTATGTTGTATAAGTGGTGCTAGCCAGAGTTACTGACACTCCAGTACCAAGAGCTGGTCAGCCTAAATTCAGGGTAGTAATAAAGATGGTGATTTATTTAAC